>OVBA01000487.1:0-65237 GCA_900406435.1 Lepidium aucheri | reverse complement strand
TACTAATCAATATTCAATTAAAAACACAATTTCTATTTAGGAATCACTAAATATAAATTATCACAAACTTGATTATGCAACAGATAACTCTGACACCTTGTATTGTGTAACCTAACAAAACTAGAACAGATAATAGATTTATGTTTCTGGAAAAATTGAAACAGAGCAATATGATTTGACAAATGGGTTTTTTTGAAATGTGGGGTAAAATAGGTATATTTGAAAAAAGTAGGTTATCTAAGTAATTTGGAAAAAAAGAGGTTATCCTAGTAATATATAAAATAAAGTAGGTTATGTTGGTTAATTTTTTGTAGTATTTTTATCCCATATTATAGTAATACGGTAGAAATGAGACATTTTCAAATTTCTCATCCACATAATTCTTTTATTTTTTGCTTTTAAATTTTAGAATAATTCTCGTGTGGTTAGTAAAAAATAAAGATAATAAAGTAAAAGGAAATACTTCATAAAAAACATTTATATTATAGACACAGCAACTTTTACTTTAAACCTTAAATATTTTTACTTTTACAATAAACTTCCTATATGGCTAATTTGATGATTTAACCTCCAAACTAAGTGCTGCTATGAAGTAGAAGTGGATTCCACTTTGAAGATTTTTTATGGAATATTTCCTAAAGTAAAATATTAGAATTTTTAGTCAGATTCTTAATTTAGTCAACATCGTAGATATATTCTTAGCTCTATTATCAAATATGATTATTGAGCTAATTCTCCCACAATACTGTTTACAAATATCGTAATTCAATAATTCAGTAATGACACGAAAACGCGTACGGAGACATATATGTCACATCAAATCTAAAGTAAATTAACAGAAGATGAATAGCAATAATATAATTGGCATAGTATTGAACTATTGACAATCACTCAATATTAGATAACAATAATTCTAGTAGACCAAAAGTATATGTATTGAGAGTGACAATGTCATCTTATCACCACGTTATATAAAAATGAAATCGTGCACCAAGACGTACAAACACAGCATTTCTTTGTACGGAACTAACTTAATTAATCTTTAAGTTATATATTCTAAAAGTTATATCTTCGAAGTTTTATATACTAAAATACTAGAAATATTTAAAATTTAATAGTTTGTATCTTCGAAGTTGCCTAAGACTTCAGAGAAAAATCATTCACTGGTGATGACTTTTTTGGTTTTTTTTTCTATGAACAAGGGTCAATGACTTTTTATCCATCAAAAATAAAGAAGTAGCCATAAAATAACCATTATTTATGTTACACACATATATATATATATATATACACACACTGTTAGTTGGTGAAGTTAGTGGTATTTCGAAAGGATTGCTCAGCCCGATATGATTTCTGGTTATATCAAAGTTAAAGAAAAAAACACTCTATTTAGTCCTAATTACAATGACAAGTAACATTTCAATTTCCTTGCAACTAGCAGTTTGGGTTCTTATGAATGTATATCCAAATCTAAAAAAGTTTTAAAGGTATCAATAACACACAGTTTTATCAAAATATATAAAATAAAATTGACAAAAACTATTGATTTTTGTTATGTGAACCATATATTTTAAATAAAAACAGCAACAATCTACGACACTAATATATTAACCAAAAAAATGTATGAGGGATTCAATTTAGTGGATTTCTATTAGTTGTTTGTTACTCCTCACTGCAGATGACATATGCATGGTTTCATTTTGGTTCGACATTTTAATTCATGAATATGGGCCAATAATTAGAGAGAAAGAATTGAAATGGTCAATATATAGTTATCCCATGCGTAACGAAACCTATACATATAGTATAAGATTTTTTATAATTTTATATACATATACGTCCGCAATATATACAACTTAACTACTGCAAGTGGAACCCTACGCATGATGTCACCAAGGCGATTCGGATATGTAGCTTGTAGAAATTAAATTCATTTATTTAATTTTCAGCATTCATATATATATTAAGTGAAACCATATTTAATCAAATTTATGCTCATAAAAATATATACAGTATTACTAATGACAATGTTTTATATTATACTGTTGTATAGTATGATCAGTAGACTTCGATCATTACCGCATGATACATGAGGCATAGATAAAACGACATAGATATGTTGTTTGATATTAATTTAAAGTTAACTAAAAGATTTGTGTGGTATATTTTGGCCAATCTTTACAAATCTAAAGTTCATGTCAATATTTATGATACCTTATGGTTTATATTACTTTTTTTCTAGGTCCTGCTGTTAGATATTAAATTTGGATATGATTTGAATCGTGTTCATGATCAATACATATGTTTATTTCAATATACCATACACGCCCGGTATGTTTATTTCACACGTTAAACAAAGAATTTCAAAGATGTCGGTTCTATTTGTATTCTTGTGATCAGATCATTAATTAGTATAACAATATTTTATTATATGATGTTGTATATGTAATGAAATATATCATTATATGTTATCATGGTTTCACTTAACATGTCGAAAATAATACATATATGTATACATTGTTAATATACAGGGAACATTAAGAAGAAAACTGGTTGATACATTTAAATAAAAAATTAGTGTTTTAAATTTAAAGTGACTAAAAATAATGTAATGATTGATTATGTGTTGACATGAACAGAATTAGTCATGTATATAACAGGATTGTTAAATAATATTGAAATATTCTTTTTCATTCTTTTGTTCACACACATATGTAAAGACACAAGATGTTAAGTTTATAATCATATTCAAAGTCACACAAGTCAATAAGCTCGTAAAACTACATATCTAGTAGACAGACTTAACAATATTTCAAATTTCATTAATATTGTTACCATGACTGTTACGTTTATATAAACAAGTACGTATTTTACTATATAACAGATATGGTCATTTCAATTGATCATTTCTATATCCACACTTTGTAATTGTGATTGTTATATCGCACAACATTTCATATGCATTGGGTATTCATTTACGTATAGTCTTCAGTGCTTCATCTCTGACTATTATACACGTTTTAAGTGATAAAATACATATTTTTAAAAAGTTTTAAGTATAAATAAGTGGATGTAGCAATCCATAAGATTGACCGTCAAGTTGGGGCAAAAGGGGATGAAAATTTCTTCCAAGTTGCAATAGAGGAAGCTGACTAAAATTCATTTTTTAATTAATATTTATCTCTCAATATGGTTTTATTGTTGTTTTGTTGACTTTTAGTTTTTGCCTTTTATGGGACTGCAATTGCCCGTGCCAACTTTTTTATTTTCCTCGCCTAAAAAAGAAAAACAGGCTACCATTATGGACCGAAAATATTAAAGAGCTTGATGTTACTAATTAGATTTTACGATTATTTGTAATTTATATGATCATTCTTTACAATATGGAGTACAACATATGATTATGTTAAGCATACTGTTTTATTTTGAGGTAAAAAAGAACTTGTTTTTATTTTTGAAATTATTCATTCAATTAACTCATAATAAAAACACATAATACACTATAAAAAAACAGGGCTATATACGATGGCCAATCCGACAGGCTTTTTACTGTCGGTTTAGAAACCAATGGAAATTGATAATAAACGACGGGGAGTATAATATCCGTCGGTTGCCATTGTTTTAAAAAGCAGTTGGTTCCTGTGGGTTCTATCACCGACGGTAACAAAATACATGCCGATTACTGTCGGTTATAAACCGACAGGAACCGACGGCGAGTAATATATATATATATATATATTATATTTATTTTTTTTTTTCGTCAAACGGTTCCGACGGTTACCTTCGACTATAACCGATAGTAAACTACGGATTCACAATTAAAAATATATAATTTAATTTGAATTAAGTAAAATACGTCCGTCGGTTACAGTCGGTTTACACAATCGACGGTTACCGATAGAAACGTTAGTTACAAAACATTTTTTAGTCATTACCGTATGTAACTGATTGGCCTAAATTACTATCGGGTCCCGTCAGATTTGGGACCTATAACACAAAAACGAGTTTTATTTCTCTTCATCACACTCAACTTTCAAAATAAAAAAAATTAAAATGTCAAACTCTAATTTTCAGGCTTGGATGCATGGACCGCGTCTCGATGAAGCCACGGGAGAATTAACGGAAGAGTATGCCATTGGGTTGAAAAGTTTTATGGAATTTGCAGCGTATCAAAGTTTACTGCTCGAAACGGGTAAGATGTAGTGTCCCTGTATAAAATACCAGAATATAAATATATCACTGTTAAAAATGTTTGCAATCATATTATCGTAGATGTATTTTTTCAAGTTACAAAATATGGTATTTTCATGGAAAAAATGACTTGAATGTTAACTTTAGAAGTTCAAGTGGAGTTGGTAATGCTGATATAAGTGAGGAGTTAGGCAACATGGTAGATGAAGAAATAGATTGTAATCTTGGAAGTAGTGATATAGGTGGTATAGGTAGTGAGACAAGAGTCCCGATGGAAAATAATGACGGTACATTCCAAATGGTTAACAATGCATTTAGGGAGGATGTTCCGGTATTCACTGAGGCTAGAAATAGGGGTGAAGAACCAAATGCCGATGCACTAAATTTTTTTAGTATGTTAGAAGCAGCGAAGAAGTTGTTATATTTTGATTGCAGCGAAGATTTTTCATCATTGTCGATAGCAGCTGAACTTATGAATATAAAAACAGATTATAATTTATCAGAGAGCTGTCTAGATAGGATCACCAGCTATGCGAAAAAAATTCTGCCAACTGATAGCTCGCATGTGACATTGTGTAACGACATCCAGAAATTGGTTACCGGGCTTGGATACCATATCAGATGATAGATGTTTGTGAAGACAATTGTATGATCTTGTGGGGAAAGGGTTTTAATGATATCCGTTGTTGTTTCTGTAAGAAACCTCGATTCTAGGAAACACATGGGAGGAATCGGGTTCCATTCAAGAGGATGTGGTATTTGCCATTAGTTGACAGGTTTAAGAGGTTATATCAGTCAGAGCGCACAACAGGGCCAATGAGATGGCATGTTGAACGTAATTCAGTTAGTGAAATTACCCACCCTTCAGACGCCAAGGCATGAAAATATTTCCAATCAGTATATCCATAGTTTGCCGCCAAATCAAAGAATGTATATCTAGGTCTTTCCACATATGGTTTTAATCCATTTGGGAAACACGGGATACCGTACTCTATTTGGCCAGTTATTTTAACATCTTATAATCTACCATCAGCGTTGTGTATGAAGCCAGAGTTTTTTTTATCTATTCTAATACCAGGGCCTGACCATCCTCGTAGATTGCTGGATGTACTTTTACAACCGCTTATTTACATATTGAATGAGCTATGGAAGAATGGCAGCACTGCGTATAATGTTTCTACAGCTCAAAATTTCCAGATGAAAGCGGCGTTGATGTGGTCTATTAGTGATTTTCTAGCTTATGGGATGCTATCATGTTGGTGCACGCATGGCAGATTAGAGTGTCTTATATGTCAAGATAACACTAAAGCATTCCAGCTTAAGCACGGAAGGAAGACATCTTGGTTTGATTGCCATAGGTTTTTTCTTCCTTTGGATCATCCATATCGGCATAGTAGATCATTGTTCACTAAAAACAGAAAAGTGTTGTATGGTCCACCTCTGGAACCTAGTGGCCCTGAAATTTTAATGCAATTCAGAGATTTAGATGTCGAGTCAACTACAAAATATGGAGGAAATGGACATTACCCTGTTGGTGGTGTTGGGGAGTATCATAACTGGCAGAAGAAGAATATATTCTGGGAGTTGTCGTATTGGAAGAATCACATGCTACGACATTGTCTAGACGTCATGCACATTGAGAAGAACGTATTTGATAATTCAATCAACATAGTTATGAACGTAAAGGGAAATCAAAAGACAATATGAAATCAATATCTGATTTAGCAGACATATGCGATAAGAAGTTATTGCATATATGCGGAAGAAAGAGTGTTGGGCCAGTACCAATATTCAGAATGAGTAAAGAAAAAAAGGTATATCGTTATATTCCTACGATTAATAATTTGTACTTATGAATATAACTGCGTTTCATAACTTTTCCCAATATATGTAGGATGCTTTTATTATTGGATTAAAGAGGAGGTACAATTCCCCGATAGGTATGCTTCTAACCTGCGGAACTGCGTTGAAGGTAATGAAGAAAATTCTGTAATATGAAAAGTCATGACTATCATGTAGTAATGCAACAACTACTCCCCTTTGTGTTTGCCTACTTACTGCCTAGAAATGTACATGAAGCAATAACAGGTACAACCCTAGCTTAAAAACGATATGAGCAATTGTATATTTATATAAAAATATGAAATACGTATTTGTCTTATATCAGGTCTTGGGGTATTTTTTCGTGATCTATACTCACATACTCTTACGTCACACGGAATACAAATTTGAATGATAAGATTCCAGTAATACTATGTAATTTGGAGAAAATATTTCCTCCATCTTTCTTTGATATGATGGAACACCTACCTATTCATCTCCCTCGTGAAGCTGGTAATCTCATTTAATATACCATCGATAATATTACAAAAGTAAATATCTATAATATATAAATTGGATATATGATTTGTTTACCAAAGCTTGGGAGTCCAGTTCAATATCCGTGGATGTATCCTTTTGAAAGATATATGTTCAAACTGAAGAAGAAAGTAAAAATATGAGCCGTGTGGAGGGTTCAATTGTTGCTCAATGCATCAACGAGGAAACAGCCAACTTTGTTTCATTGTACTTTCCAGCACATGTCCTGATAAATAGTCGTCGAGCACCAAGAAACGATGATGGGGGAGAGAGGCCTATATATGCAGCATATGTGCCATATATATTTAAACAAATAGGTCGAGTAAGTGGGAAAACTATTTGCCGAACTCTCACCCCAATCTGAGCGTAAACATTTGCATTTGTATATTGCAACCAATTGCCCTGAACTGGAAGAACTGGAGAAGTTAGTAGTATCTGCTCACATTTAGGGGACATATATTAATTACTCTAAAGGATTGTATTATTCCCATGTTTGCAGAATTTACATGGCGCAAATTCGCACTGCTTACCCGAATTACTCTAAAGATCAACTACAAAATACAAAAGAGGACGACTTTACAGACTCGTTAAAATACTATGTGAGTTTTATATATCTAGTACAGAAATCATTGAAGTCATTATGCTTAAACTAATAAACATATGAATACAAAATTCACAGGTCATACAGGCCACAGAGAATGGTTAAATAGTTCCCACTTAGTTGGAATATTTTGTTTGCGGTCCTCTACTAGTTGCCAAGTCATTCCTTATGTATTTTGCTTGGGATTACAGATTCAAGTCGTTCCTTATGTATTTTACTTGGGGTTACAGATTCAAGTTGCCAAGTCGTTCCTTATGTTATGACATATTTGATAATGAAGTCGCAGAGTTTAATGAGGAGTTTGAAGATAGCTCAAACACGGATGAGGATGTCTATGTAATTGATTTCAAGTAGCTGGTTCTATATGTACGTTTCATATAAGAATGTATAACATATTTGAATTTTTTTTAATGTTAATTTACACATTCAAGCTTCATAACAAATATTCAATGACTTAATCAAAATACTAAGAGTTCAATACCCGATTGAAATCAACGTTATCCATAAGTTTTATATTTTAATAATTGTATCAGTCTGCCCCTCGTTTCCTGTCGATTTAATTTTTGATGGAAACCTACGGTCTAGCCGAAAATAAATTAAAAATAAAGATTTAATACATTCCATCGGTTCCTGTAGGTTTACCGACCAATGGAAACCAATAGACCGTAGTATTTCGCAGCTGTAACCACATACGTGTGGAACAGTTGGTCAAAGTACGGATTGACTTTCTGATAGAAACCGACAGTTTCACATATTTTTTATTATATTTAAAATAAAATCAATTTGCGTCGGTTGCCATCACTTATAAACCTACAGAAACCGACATCAACTGTTATTTCTACACTTCTAGAATTGGAGAGTTATAGTGTTTGGTTTACTATAAGAAATAAATAAAATATATTTCCTTCCTCACGATATAGTTTACGATATTGTTCGTCGTGTGGGAAAAGTAAGATTTCGAGTGTTAAAGGGTTTTATTTTGGCTGGTCCTACTTTAAAGAAAATGGTTTATTTAGAAGAAGTGCTACGCAATGTAGACATTACTAAGTTTATCTTTAACACATAACTTGGTGAAGCAGATTCACGTTACCGTCTATTTCTTGATCGATACAAAAATGTTGGTAACCATCCTGCTCAGTATGTGATTGGGTTAGGAATCGTAACAACAACTGGTCCGTCCGAAGAAGGTATAAGTCTCTTACTTAATGCAACACCATATCTCCTCTTTGCACGTTTTACTTGTGCAACGTTTATTTGCCTTTGTGGTAACAAAGATGTGGGATTATCGGTGTTCTAGTCTTTTCTTTAAATGGTACCTAACATTGATGAATCAACCCACATTGGATACCAGGTCTATGACCAGATACAAGCTATGGCGACACCTGGAAGTCATCTGTTCCGAGAAAGGCTTAGATTTAATCACAAATCCATACCGACTTGTGAATTAATTACCAATTCAATCGTACTGTTTGCCAACACTGCTTTGGCCTGTCAGTCTCTTGGATGATAATGAATATGATTTATTTTGAATGTTTTAATGATTTATAAATTGTATTATAATAGTTTAATGTTTTATTAATTATGTTTTAAGGTTCTGTAATGTATGTTGTAATATTTTATAATCTAAGTTTTTACATTTTATTTGTTTATACTCTAAGTTGAATAAATATTACATAACATCAAATAAAATTAAAGACAAATTCTAAAATTAAAGAAAAATTACAAAATTTAAAACGAATCACATGAATACAAATATTCTAGGCTGTTCTACAATACTAGTATTCGAGTAAAATTATTTGTTGTATACACCATATTTTAAAATTTAAAATATCTAATGAATCATTTTGAACAAGCCATTGGATTACCGCCGTTAGATATTATTTACTTTCATCTAACGGTGACTGCGTAGTCAATACAATAGACTGTCAGTAAAAGAGAAAAATGCTTGATTTGATAGGAGGAGACAAACAAACGGTAAGATGGACTGTGTGAAAGATCAACGGTTGGAGTGTTTATTGTAAAATTCTTTTATAAATTGAGGTTCTTCCTCAGGTAAAATACCAACAAAAAGAAAAAATATGTTTTCTTCCAATCGATATTGTTTCTGATATTGTGTGTCGTGTGGGAAAAGGAGGGTTTTGGGAGTTGAAGCCTTTTCTTTTAGTTGGTCCCGATTTCAAGAAGATAGTGGATTTTGCAGAAGTGCTACGCCATGTAGAAATTGGTGAGTTGATCTTCGTCCTGCAGCTTGGTGAACCAGAATCAGCATACCGACTATTCCTTGATCGATGCCTCGATGTTGATCACTTAACTGCTCACTATGTTGTTGGTTTACGAATCCTAACAACGACTGGTCTGTCGCAAGAAAGTATTAATTACCTAATCAATGCAGCACCACATCTCTTGTAAGCACATTTTGCTTGTGTAGCGTTTCTTTGCCTCTGTGGTAACAAAGAAGTGGGAAAACCGGTGTTCGTGTTATTTCTTTAAAACGTACATGACATTGAAGAAGCAAGTTACATTGGATACCAAGTCTGTGACCAGATACGAGCTATGAGCACTCCTGGAAGGCAGCTGTTATGAGGATTGCTAAGGTGGGGACATTAGAGGACATATCGACATGTGAATTTAATCACCCTACCATCCGCACCGTTCGCAAGCATTGCTTTGCGTTGTCGTTCTGTTGGCATATCGGCGATATGAATTAAGCTCCAAATCTGGAGATATGTTATTAAATTTCATGTACTACTACTTATGCTATGCTTTGCTTCAGTATGTTTCAGTTTATGTATTGCAATTTCATTTCCGGTAGCTTATGTTGCACTTTTATGTCTAATTCGTGTGTTCTACTAATTACGTTTTACTTAGTTCAACTAATTATGTTGCACTTCAATTGGTATGTCTCATACGTATGAGAGGCTGTAAAACAATTTGGCCCGTAATGTACAAATTAAAAATAAAGAAGCTCATTTATCCCTTTGAAACGGATTAATCGATCACATATGAGAGCATTATGGATTAATCGATCACACACACACACACACACATATATATATATATATATATATAAATGTCCTATATTAATAATTAAATTTCTTAGTTCCATCAGTTTTTGTTGGTCCCCTTTCTGACAGAATCCGACAGCAAATGGGAGGGAAAACAAATTGGTAAAATTTTTGGCGTAATCGACAGAACCCAACGGGTAGGCTGTGACCGACGAAAATCAAAGGATCATTTATAATGAACCCACAGAAAGCCACGGACCCCGACGGGTCTTAACCTATTTTGCAAACACGATTCTATTCTTCTCTTTCTCTTCTTTTTCTGCTGATTCTCTGTACAATCGCCGGTGATTCCTCCTTCTCGGCCACCGATTTTTCCTTCTCCGCCGCCGAAACATCCCCATGTAAGTCCCTTTCTCCTCATGCGATTCATCTATGCAACTTATTTAGTTTTTATATACATTTGAGTTTTATGTAGAAATTGAGATTGTTTAGTGAATTTTTACCTGGTTTGATGTTCTTACAAACTTAATCGGTGATGCAATTGATGATATGTGTTGAGTAGATTTCGTTTTTAGGATTGTATGAATATTTTTCTATGAAAAACACTTTTTTTTTCAAGAACAATTTTTTTTTTGAAGAATAGTTTTTTTTAACAACAAATCTTTTCCACCGGATTTTAATTTTTTCACTTCAATGACATTTTTATTTTTCCTTGATTTCAGTTTTTTTATAAAACATATTTAATATACAAATATATCAAATAATCATATAATATATAAAATATAATAATTAATATAATTATATTATATATAAAATAATATGTATATATATTATTAATATCATATAACATAGTAATTTAGAGAATTATGAAATATAATAATTTACATAAATTTTATATATAATAATATATGTAATATATATATATATCTAATATAATTATTTACAAATATTTCTAATATAATAATTTACATAAATATATATATATATATATATATATATATGTATTTATATATTTTAGATATAGCATATAAATACTTATCAACAAATATATAATATTTTTACGGATTTCACATGCGACGACTTTCAGAGATCACGGTCTCAGCGACCAACAGAGTACGATTCTAATCGTACTCCGAGTCTCCTTCATAGATCACCTGGTGATCATGTGCCCGAGACACAGGTTTGGGCCATCCTCCATCCCGCCACCGATGCATCTGACAATCAAGCAGATCTTGAGGAGTGAAGGTTGAAGTCATTTAAAGTATCTTGATCCTAATCTCGAGACTCTAGACTTGACATGGTATTTCGTTCAATAAATTACTTTTTTCCTCTGGTTATTTTTTTTCCACTTATTCTTTTTGTTTTTCTCACTTTTTTAAAATTCCCCTAGTAGGTTTCACATCGAGGGCCAGATTGTCACGTTGGTGAAAATCATGATACAGCAACAACTCCATTATGCATACCCGACCTCCAACAAATTTCTTTTGTGGCTTAAAGAGCAGTGGTTCAAATCATTTGCGGTATTCATTTTTTTTACATCTATTGTATTATCTTTTCAATTATTTGATATTCTAGAAATATTTAGCAGCAACATTTCAACTAGGCCGTCGAGCACACCTTCAAATTCGGAAAAAGTTTGAGGAGCAGTGCAGTGTTTCGTACAGTAACCACGTCTACGCCTGGAATATTGTATGGGAGAAAGATCCATCGACCATACCGTTTGGGTGCCCTACTGATCGTTTCCTGGAGTTTGTTCAGTATTGGTATCGCCAGCCACAAAGAAGATATCGAACGCAACAAGAAGAACAAGGGAGGTGGCCAGGACGTGACCGTGAAGGCACCGGAGACCCACAACACCGGCTGCCATACATTTGAGCGCGTTGAGCGTGATATGGTACTTTCCTTTACTAAATTTAATTATTTTTCCTTTTTATCCAATACTCCAATAATATTAACCGTTTTGTAGGCTACGATGAATGGTTGCGTACCAGATTGGCTCAGGCTTATGAAGGGTTGTCACACTGGTAAGAAGTCCAGGAGGATCAAACCCAAAGGTGTTGGAGGTCGTGGAAAGGGTGGAGAAGAGGGTCGAAGAGCTGCAAACACAGATGACTCAAGATGGAGGTGACCCTTCTCCTCTGCTGGCTCAGGAAACCATCAACCAAATTTCGTTGAGGTATTCAATTTATCTTATTATATAAATTGTTCTTTTTTAAAATTATTCTGAAAAACGTCTAAGTATTTTTTTGGTAGGAAACTCCTTGCAGCAAGGAATGACGACTTGGACTCGGTAAACTTGTTACTGCTACTAGTCAGCTTGCAGGTGTTGACCTCACTCAAAGATTCGGCCTCAGTCAGTAGGAGAGACAGGAGCTTGTGACTCTCAGGGCCAACCAAGCGAGTATGATGAAGAGACTGCATGAGAATGATGAAAGACATGCGAGGCATGAAGGTAGGTATGCCGAAAGTCAAGCTCAAATTGCCCGTTTATTACAGCTGTTTGAACCTCGGAGTTTACCGGATAATAGCGAGAATCAGAACCCAAACTTTCAGTTTTAGATTTCTTTTTAAATTTGTATCTAAATTTTATTTTTAACATAAATTTAATTTTAATTAATTTATATTATATATTAATTTTAATTATTTAGTTTTAATAAATTTAAAATAAATTGTTATATATGATAAATAAAATTATTAAATTAATTATAAAATATAAATAATCACCCGTTGGTTGCCATCGAATAGGAACCTGACGGAAATCGACAAGTATATAATCGACGGGATCCGACGGCTACCAAAACGACTGCAACCGACGTACTCCAAATCGACGGTGGCCGACGGCAACAAATTGATGGTTAACGACGGCAACCAAATCGACGGTCACCGATGATATTTTATCGATGGTCAACGATGGCACATTAATCGACGGTAATTAACAGGTGTTGCCTCCAATAGTAACCGACGGGTCTCGCCTCCAATGATAATCGATAGTTCTGAACCGTAGGAAACCAACGACCTCTTGCTATCGGCTTCCGTTAGTTAATCCGACGGTAACTAACCATATGCTTTCAAATTGACAAAACTTACTCGACAACAATTTCCTGTCGATTCCTGTCGATTTTGGCTCTATACCAATGGGAATCGATGGGATTAGTCGTCGGTTATAAATATATTTTCTTGTAGTGATAGGTGAACATATATATATATATACACATATATATTAAGACAAAAGAATCATAATATCAAAAAAATGAAGAATAAGAAGATATTATTGGAGAATCTTTCTATAGTCTTAGTTGGGAAGATTTTATGCTATGGCATTATAAAGGTATCCCTATTCTATAATAGAGGCGTGGGGTTATTGGACCAATCTATATATATTACCACAAGGCTTAAGCTAAAGTGATAATCCCCTCTTAGATTATAATGATTTTTTAAAAATATTTCAAATATTTTACTGAATAAGCTTACGATATAGATCATACTTGCAGCAATATTTTCTGTAAGTAGTTTCTAAATCCAATGGCTCGTTACGTGAACACAAGGTAAACTAGACTTACGTACGCATTACATTAAACACACACATAATTATACAACTGTGAAACTAGTGACAAAACCTTCATAAAATAATTAAATTCTTATACGTCATACTTTACATATCCATGTACACATACGCTTTCTGTATTTAATTTATTATAACCAATCGAATTTAAATTCTCTCTGACTCATGTATGTTCCAAAAGACAATATTGTCCAATTCCTTATATAAATATAAATAATTATATATTCATATTGTTATGAAATTTTTTATAATAGTTAAGTAATATTTTCTAAAATTTGTGTATGTTAGTATAGTTTAGATATTTTGTCGGAGATGGATATTTGACAATTTATTAAGATTTTCTAAAAGTTTAAGTACGATGGTAGTGGCCGAGGACAGATGGTCTAGTGGTAGTGGCTACTTTACAAATCCTCAGGTACCCGAGTTCGAGTCTTCTCAGGTGCAAGGAGAAAGAAGAAAGAAATTTTAGAATTTGGGTTTTGGCTATGGATCGGGTTTTGTCGATCCAACTATAATAAAGTTGAAAAAAAAAAAAAAAAGTTTTGGTACGATTTGACTTTTTCAAATGTCAACACAATAAATTTTAGAAGTTAAATGAGAAACGGGTTCATATGGGAAATGGAAACACTTTAAACCACAAACAATCTTATTTTCTTTTCCTTTTTATATAAAGCCAATGTTTCCCAAAAGGCTTTATCTCGCCATATACTCGTGTTAAAGAGGAAAGAAAAAAAAGAGATTAAAGAGGAAACAAAAGAGAGGTCATGGGTGAAGTGGCTTATACAGACGAAGGAGACTTAGAAGCAATAGTCAGAGGCTACTCGGGCTCTGGAGACGCGTTTTCCGGTGATAGTTCCGGTGGATTTTCACCTTCGTTTTGTCTTCCGTTTGAGATGTCTAGTTTCTACGAACCGGAGATAGAGACAACCGGTTTAGATGAACTTGGTGAACTCTATAAACCCTTTTACCCTTTGTCTACACAAACTATACTCACGAGTTCGGTCTCTGTCCCTGAAGATTCTAAGATATTTCGAGATGATAAGAAACAACGAACACATGGTTGTCTTTTGTCCAATGGATCAAGAGTAGATCATATTCGAATCCCAGAATCCAAATCGAAGAAGAGGTCAGTATATTCAATGATTATTTCTTAATACATTATGTAGGAAAAATAATTGTATGTTGTCTTAATTCCAATCATAAATCATTAGGAAATTAGTAAAATATAGGGCAATCAAGATGGTTTCATCTCCAACCGCGTTAGTTAGTCGTTTCTTATAAAATAAGTTTCTTGTTGGATTATATTATATTAATCGATATATATATATATATATTATGAATTTGGACAGCAAGAAGAATCAACAGAAGAGAGTTGTTGAGCAAGTGAAGGAAGAGAATCTGTTGTCGGACGCATGGGCTTGGCGTAAATACGGTCAGAAACCAATCAAAGGATCTCCATACCCAAGGTCTTTAAACAAATTCCAGTTAAATCTTATCTTTATGTATTTTAAACGAACATAACCAGATTTACTTAAT
The DNA here is from genome assembly GCA_900406435.1 of Lepidium aucheri. Classification (NCBI taxonomy): domain Eukaryota; kingdom Viridiplantae; phylum Streptophyta; class Magnoliopsida; order Brassicales; family Brassicaceae; genus Lepidium; species Lepidium aucheri. The sequence goes on along the minus strand of OVBA01000487.1, from coordinate 49,984 downwards.
CTCTCAATTTGTTTTGTTTCTTGTTCTTCAGGAGTTATTACAGGTGTAGCAGCTCGAAGGGGTGTTTGGCTAGAAAACAAGTCGAAAGAAACCCTCAGAACCCTGAGAAGTTCACTATAACGTATACAAATGAGCACAATCATGATTTGCCCACCCGAAGAAACTCATTAGCCGGTTCAACTCGACCCAAATCTTCCCAACCCAAACCATCCTTAACCAAAAAAACCGGAAAACAAGTGGTTTCTTCTCCCACAAGTAATCCCATGATCGCATCCGCTGATGAATCTTCTCTTGCAGTTCAAGACATGGACTGTGCAGAACTGAGTACGTACCAAACATCTCGAGAAATGGAGGGCATGAGTAACAATTTGCCTTCCGATTTGATGTTAGGAACCGGAACTTTCCCAAGTTTTACCGGTGACTTCGATGAACTGTTGAATAGCCAAGAGTTCTTCAATGGTTACTTGTGGCACTAGTAGAGAACATTAACTATATGTGTATATATAATATTTAAGCTTATATTATAAATTTCAGCTATTGAGGAAAATGTATATTTATGTTTACTCTCTATATGATTTTAGAGTCATAGTTTTCGTCTTGCTTTTAGCATGAGCTTAATTTCAACCAATGTATTCGATTTTGCATGTCAAAATAAATGATAACACAACACGTTTTATCAAAATTTTACATCTTAACTCCAATATATCATTATGGGTCTAATACTCAGTAATTATTATTCATCAAAACATGATTAAAGAAGAATTTTTTTTGTTAAATAGTTAAATGTCTATCTTCTTCACGGTTGTTCAATTCCAAAATAACTGCATAACTCCGGATAATAGAGTTTAAGATTTAAATTATAAATAGGATCTTACCTGCATTTAGAAATTGTTAAATTTAGCTGGTGGGATAAATGGAAGAACCCTCTACCTGGTCTAAATAGTTAATTAGGCATCCTAGACAATCTATTTGGCACTGTAGACCAAAATACAACTCAGCAACTTACTCGTATCTAGATTTGTAATGAATGTTCAAATTATTCTTCGTTTGTAGATCAATTATTGAGGAGACATTTTATATATTCAAATAAGTTGAAATAAGCGCGTGAGCTTGATTTGTTTTATGTAATAATTTTTAAAATAACTATAAGTCAAAGAATTAAATAAATTTAAATGGTATTACTTGTCTGACTAAATCTCATACTATATTTGTTAACTAGCGAACAAATCTTTCTTTAGTTTCCGAGATAGTTACGGTTTTACTTATACTACTAATTAGTGTCCAAAATAGTATTGTATATGTTTGGAAAATGTTATCATATAAACAGGTATTGATTAGCTAGGTTAATGCTATTTAGTCAGATAGTTAAATGTTTACCAGGGTAGTATTCTCTGTTGGAATTTAACGAGTCGCACAACCTCGCATGTTTTAATTTTGAGATATTTGGGTCATATGACATACTTTAAATATTTGGAATTAAATAGTATTCATTTTTAAGAGACCTAATACAGTGATCAGTAAGCGTGTATATTTATATACACGTTGATATAAATATGTAGAGATACATTGGAAGCATATGATGCATTGCATGATAATTTGTAGTCTTGATAGTTATTGATGAATGGTCAGTGTTGTGTTATTTGTTGCCAAACAACCAAATCTAGATGGAAGAATTCATCAGGGTGTACTCTGGCTAATCAAAGCAGCAGCAGGTCCAATGAAGGCGGCATTGATATAAGTTGTGGGTTCCGAATGAGAGTAATCCGATCTTTGGTCGCCAAATTGGTCGGAAGAATTTGGTCCGCCCACAATTGCGCCAGTATGCAGATTTGGGTTTGGATTACCAGAATTATAGTAGGAAAATCCTCCATTGCAAGTGATTTTTGTCGGATAAGATTGAATCGATGGTAATGATGAGCCTCTGTGATGAATTTTTGTTGGGTACTTTGTCCCGAACCCGACCATGTAAGATATTTTCAATGGATTATTTCCAAGGATGTAATCCACCTGAAAATTAGACCAGATTAGTAAACAACATTGAAAATAGTGTAGAAACCGAACTAAGACGTAATCTAGTTACTTGTGATTTGGCAAAGTTCTGAATTTGAGATACGGTGAACTGAGTCGAGCCACACTGGATTGAACCGATCTTGGCTTTGGTTAGAGTTCTCGAGTAATGGAACATAACCGTTATAGCGGTTGTGACATATTGTATGTTGCTACTATCTCTAGTAAACAGAAGACCACCTACATAAATAAGTACAGAAGATTATATAACCATAAATCAACATTAATAAATAGGAGAAAAAACAATAAACCGATTATGTAGTTCTAACTACCAGGAGTTGGTTTGATTTGTTGAGAGCTACTTCCTGGCATCAATGCGCAAACGAAAGATTCAACATCGGTTTTAAATTTTACCAAATCGTTACTTGTCCCGTTGTAAAACTCCTTAAAATAAGAAAATAAATAATATATAAAAATATATATTTAGTGAATCAATGTAATGAATCTAGTGAAGTTGTTCGTTATATTACTAACCGATGCGAGTAAAGCCTGAGCACCAGCGAATTTATTGTCCCAACTGAATTCATTAACTGACTGGCTCCAAGCTTTATTGTTTATAACATAAGTTAAGTACTTGCTCTCTTTTGTTGCTTTGTATAGCCAAGCAGCAGCCCACAATAATTCATCCTTTTTTATAAAAGCCAAATTATTTCAAAAATGAAGTGTCAATATACAAAAGTGTAATTTGCTTAACATGAAAATTTCCCTAATCTTTGTGTGTTGGTTTGATTACCTGATAGCCTGAGTATGAGCAATAGAAGGGACAAGATGCTTGGTAAGAACCTCTATACTGATCAGCAAAGTCAAACAACTACAGACAATAGATACAAATACGTCAAATCAAATGACTGTACCTTATGATTTGAATGTACTATTCATATAAAAGCTTTTTGTTGCTGGAATTGTTATGTAAATGTACTCACGGTTTTTGCATGGCTTAGTAGCGTGGTTGAATAAGTAGAATTGACCGTTTTGAAAACCATCGCGGCAGCGGCAAGAGCAGCTGCGGCTTCACCAGCGGCTTCGGATCCAGGAGAAGCAGAAGTGATACTGAAGAGAGTTCTTGGTGTGTCCATATCTTCTGGCCTTTCCCAACACTCATGATCTTTTCCATCTCCAACCTTTTTGTACCATTATCAATAGATATATATTATTCGAATATATATAGTGCATGAAACTCTTTTCAATGTTTTTGTCTAACATTTTAATAAAAGGAACTACAAAAGAATATATTGTTAGCTTTATAAGATTTATATTACTAAACATAGCATTGTGAACAAGAATCATACCAATGATCAAATAGAATAGTGTTATCGTATCAACTGTAGTTTGAGATACTTAGCACAAAATGAAGTATAATTTGGATATCTTGTACCTCAAAACAAACCAAAAAGTGGCTTGGTTTTAGATTTGTTAACCAGAGGAAAAAATTGGGTTTACCTGAGTAAATAGCATGGTGGGTGCAGTATGAGCGCGAAGGATAAAATCGGTTCCCCATTTGATAGCAGACCGGAGATAACCGAGCTGGTTAGCAGAAGTTATCTCACTCTGATATTCAATTGCAGCCCAACTCAACAAGGTTGTAGTGAATGACATTGGCCACACAAATTTTATATTGTCACCTGCATCATAATACCCTCCAACCAAATTCACCTGGAAAATCGAAAACACCCAAAATTTGGGTTCAGAGATAAAATAAGGCCTTATTAATAAGCATTATAAAGAGATCTTTACGTTAGCCAATGCACCGTCGGTGAGGGCTGAATTGCCTCGCCATTTAACCCTTTGATCAACCGGGAGTTTACCGGATCGTTGACCTTCAAAGAACAAGATTGACTTGTTGAGTGCATCACCATAGTTGAGAGCTTCCAAGCTTCCGAATGCAAAGAACATCCCAACTAACAATATCACCAAAAGCTTTCCCATAATTATTACTATATTTGCTTTTAGAAATGTTTCTTTTTCGAAATTGTTTTGAATTTGTATCGAATGAGGTTCATGATGGTATTTATAGATATTGCATGCAAGTTATAAAGTTCGGTACGTAATTCCATCTCGTGAGATGTTTCACGTAACCTTTGACTAATTTAACACTGTTAATATATCTCTAACAAGAATTAAATATCGATAATTACGGAATTACAATCAAATGTNAAAATTTTTTTTTTTTTTTTTTTTTTTTTGTCATTTACAATCAAACGTTTTCAACATAGTATTAGTAAGTTGTAGTTATTGACATTTCATATTGTATCTTTATTTTTGCGATTCTGTTTGTAGTTTATAAGTTGTTTTTTAATGTTGGAATTTAATACGTTTCCTAAAATGGTTTTTTTTCTGGTTCAATTATTTTATTGAATCACCACTTTTTTAGGATGTTTTTTTCTTTCTTTCTTAAAACTAAAAAAAATGTAAAACCTATATTTCTTTGTAATGTCAAACCATAAATTTGTTAGAAATTATGCATATATATTGTTTTTTTTTGATAAAAATTATGCATATATATTGTTGTAAAATATATTACAAGTGTACTAGCTTCTTAATCCAAATTTTTATTAAGAATCCAAAATTTGTTACCTGAAAAAATGAACAGGAAAATCATAGTACAAGTTTTTAATTAACAAGGGATCACAAATAAAAAAATGACGGTTCTGTTTTTATGATAACAAGCAAATTTCTATATAATAACAAGTAAAAATAGCCCATAATTGTCATGGATAATGTACATATCCCACTATCCACATTTAGCAAAATAAACAAAGATACTGAATGGAACTTTGAATTGTATAACACCTTATATTATAGCGGTAAGTTAAATAATATTTATAACGGTAAGTTATATATATTTATAACATCTAAGCTTTAAGATCATCTAGGCTCGAATAAATATTATTTTAGCACTTAATTAACATTCATTCAAAGCTTAGATGATACGAAATGTTATATTCTCTTAAAAAAATTAAAAATAAACTTTACATAAACATTATAAACTTTTGTTTATTTTTTAACTAAACATGAGTAAGATTAGATTGAAGAAACGTTACTGGCTAAGTGGTTAAATATTTGTCTCTGTTGACTCAATTGAAATTGGATTCCAACAAATCGCGTAACCAAGGTTTAAGGATTTAGATTATAGATAAAATATGTTCATCGATCCTATTGTTTAAATAATAATTTAAAAAACTAAACATTGCATTCACTTAATACCCTAATCATTGCACAAATGTCAACTTGCGAAAACAATATCGGCAGAACTAATTAGAAACTGTGCGAACTTACTAAATAGTAATACAAAATCGTATAAGACGAAAACTTCAGATTGGATAATAAATTGAAATATGAACAAAAAACATGGAATCTTGTCTGAAAACGCAATTGATGGCCTTAATCACGTTTAAGAAATGATTGACCTAGTGCCAAGTGGTGGATATGGAGATCCCGTGCCGTATAAATGGCTGTATGAAATATTCAGTACCATTCCTCATACGTCAATCTAAGATCTTGCTGTTATTTTTTTTTTCAGTTGTCATACACTTTATTCCAGTTATTAGTTATTACTACAATAATTTATTGTTTGTTGGTCCTGTTTTTATGCAATTCTATTGTCCAAATTTCTTGCGTGTTCGTCCTTTAAATACTTTTTTTAAAATTCTTTCTAATTATTGGTTTTTCTATATAATCAAATGTAATAAAGAAACTACCAAGAAACAGGTGGTTCGGTTGGCATGTCCTGATTTAGTTAGATATGAGATGGTAAGTTCAAATCTCATCTTATTCTATTTGAGGAACTTAGACTATGGATTGGACCTATTGTCAAACCAATGATTACTTGTTGACAACAAAAAAAATTGTAATAAGGGAACTCAACTACGGACCTGATGTGCTAGTTCATTTAACTTAACCACATGTCCATGATTATTTTATATTGGACTGATCACCAATAGGATTGATGTTTTATGTTTTCTTTTCGACGTAATTAACAAATCTCGTCTATAATTTTAACTCTAGCTTTATTGTACACGATTATTTGAAATGGACTTCTAGTAAGGAATATTGCATAATTTAATATTAATCAATTGACTAAAACACTTATTATGCAAATTAGTATTATTTTCATAATTAATAAAATTAGTACCGTATAATTTCCTATAGAAATTCTCAAAATTTATAAATTTTCCTACTCAATTTCTGCCAAATGAGATTATTTTAGACTTTTTCAACTCCAAAGAAGTTCATAACTAAAACAATAATTTTGGTCAGAGTTGAAAGTCATAAATAGGAGCATCAATTAGGTGATGGGCCTGATACGCAAAGCATGTGATAAAGTTATATGTGCTCTTTTGTTTTTCGCCTAACGCAAATTCGTGGACGTTACATCTTCCCATTAATATTGCGTTAATTACTCCACCATGTTCAATTTCAATTACGAGATATTTGACATTTTCAATAATACTAGTTTCATAAAAATTGAAGTCAAATATATGGTATATGCCGTCGTATTTAACTTTTACACAGCAATGAATAAAAAGAGAAATTCGTATTAACAGTTCCAAACTCAGATAACTTAATTAGATTTTATAGTTTTATCTTTCTTTTTTTTGTGTTTGCAGTGTGGAGAATAGAGATCATTGTTTTTCATTGTGAGAAGAGCCCTAAAAGTGGCCCATGTGTTCAGGAGACATGGCTTCTCGCACTTAAGAGCATTATCAATAGTGGTTTTTTGCATAGTTTTTCAGTATTTAAGAAAGAAAAAAAATTAGAACAATAGGAGAGAGAATGAGATGGATTTCTCACTTGAGAACTCTTAAGAAACCATGAGAAACTCTGATGAATGGTTCTAAGTTTCTGATTACTCCAATTTTGATTAAAAAAAATTAAATTAGATTGTTTAAAAACATTTTATTAAAATATTATTATTAAAATGTAGAGAAGTTCAGCTCGTTTTCTGGTTAGTAAATGTATGATTAGGAAGATTGGTGACAGTAGGTCCATTGCGGTATGGAGAGATCCATGGAGTCCTGATATCCATCCAAGAGCAGCAATTAGTATAGATCTGAGTATTTATCCGGATCTTACTGTTCATCAGTTTATCAATTCTCAAACCAGATCTTGGCAAGAGACTTTACTACGACAGTATTTTGTCCCTTCTCATGTTCAACTGATCCTAGGAATTCCAATCCCAAGGAGAGTTCCACCGGATTACTATACAAAATTTGGTCAGTATTCAGTTAAGTCTGGATATTGGACTGAGGAAAATAATTCTCAATTGGGTTTTGATTCCTATGGTCTAGATTTTTTGATATTACAATCAAAGATTTGGAAATTAGATTGTGCAAATAAAATAAAATATTTTATTTGCATGCTTTATCAGGTTATGTTGTAGTTAAGAAGAACCTGAACAAAAAGGGAATGAAATGCGATCATGTCTGTAGTCGTTGTGATGCAGATGAGGAGTCAATTAATCATGTTCTTTTTGAATGCTCCCCGACAATGCAAACATGGGTGTTATCCTCCGTTCCTTCACCTGTGAATGTGTTTTGGGAAATTCGATTTGGTACAACCTTGACTTTTTGTTTTGGAGAATTCCATATTTAGTTAATGTCAAGGTTTTCTCATGGCTGATATGCCTCCTATGAAAAGCTAGAAATGAGGATTGCTTTTTGGGAATAGGCAAAGACCGATCGGAAATTATAATTCAAGGGGAGCAATAGATGACTGAATGGTCACAGGCTACGTGTAAGAAAACCTATGCAAGCCAACCAAGATCACTGAGCTCGGATTTGATTTGGTCAAGGGTATCCTTTCACTTGACTGTTAACCCAACCTTTACTGGTTATAAATGCTTTGTTGATGCCTCTTGGAAAAGTTCAGAACTTTATTCTGGACTGGGTTGAGTTTGCTTTCTAGACGATATAACTAGCAACTGTAAGAGAGCACGTCGAATACGAATGAGTCTCTCAGCATTACACTCTAAGGCGGAAGCTATTCTTTTGGCCATGGAATCTCTGATCTCGCTCTAATTCTTGGATGTGGAGCTAGCTACATATTGCATGGATGTGCTAAATTTTTTTACCTATCCAGATAATTGGCTGGCTTTCCTACCGTATGAGGAAGAATTTCAGGTTGAAATCTCTTTTTAGTGCTTTCTCTTTTCATGTAATCCCGAGATCAATAAACCATAAAGCGGATGCTCTCGATCGTTTTGTTAGAGAGTCAATTAAAGTTTTAGTTTTGTAAACTCATTTCACCTCTTTGGGTGTTTGATTCTATGATTATGTTGGTTGACAAAAAAAAATCTAGATAAACTCATTTTGGAATTCTTATTGATGGAGATGCTCTAAGAGACTCACTTAATCTCTCTTACATAGTAAAAAGCTGGCTCAAGATGAAACCAATATTGAAAAGTTTTTCAAGTGTAAAGTAAAAAATGGAGCTCAAGTTGATTTCTGGTATGACAACTAGTTGGAAATTGGACAGTTAATTGATTTCTTAGGCCCAACAGACAAACGGCAACTCTGTCTACCTGAAGGCGCGAAGGTTTTGAATGCAGCCCATCATAAGGGGAATGGTTTCTTCCCTCTCCAAGATATGATCAATCTGAATCACTGCAAATTATCTTCGCCTCTACAACTCCTCTAGACCCTTCTGTAGGTGAAGACAAACACCAATGGAAGCAATCATCGAGGTATTCAAAAACCACTTCTCCATTCGCTCAACATGGAAACAGTTATGAACTAATCTCCGGTGCTATCTTAGACAAAAGCGTTATGGTTTAAGGAACATATCCTAGACACTCTTTCATTTTGTGGCTAGCTGCTCAATCTCTGTTGTCTACTAAGGATCGTTTACAGACTTGGAGAGTACCAGTTCGTACTACTTGTGTTCTTTGCCAACAACAATTAAAAACACATTCTCAACTATTATTTAACTACTCATAATCTCTCTAGATCTGGTCAGCTATCATGGGAGAGGTTATGGCGTCCTATCCAACTTCACTCAGTGAGGCTCTTACTCAGCTTGAGGATCAGCACAAATCATTACAACTACCGGTTATGTGATTATTTCTTCAGATCACTCAATCTGGAAGGAGAGAAATGCCCGAATCATTACTTCCATCTCTTCTCCTCCTGAAGTTATCATTTCCATGGTGGACTATCTTATCCGATCAAGACTCATCTCCATCCTGGCAACAAACTTTAATGACGTTTCTTTGCTTGCACAATATTTTGGTCTATTCTTTTTTTAAAACGGATGTTGTTTACAAGTTTACAATTATATTGTAATGATGTAAACCATTCTTTTGGTATATAATATTAACATTGAAACAAAAAACCAAAAAAGAACCCTAAAACTTGAACATCTTATTTTTTTGATAAAATTTTTAAATTTTAAATATAATAAACTATATGAGCTATGACTTGAAAACAAGTCATACAGTTTTTGTTTCTGCTTTCAACATAATTGAGTACATAAGCAAAATACACATGTATAGTATAATATGCATAGCAAGAACTACGAGAAAGACATTGTAGCTAAATAAATTCATGAAATCTTACTAAATAATTCATCTAGCTTGGATTTTAGCTTCGGCTAACTCGTCTTGTCGATGACAAGTCGACCTCTAGGTAAGTATCTTCCGAGATTCAACGTCCTAGTTTTATACAATATATCACATATGTGTCATTCGCGTTGGTTAGATAAACCCTGCTTTAAATTGCTTGATGAGCCTTACTAATTATATTCCAGCCCACTAATATACTTGTATCTTAGGTATTTTCTTTTCTACTTTTGTCAAGGATTAAATTATAAGACAACAAAATTTCTATTCAAGTGAAGATGATGGCTTCCAAGTTCAAGGACAGTGATCCCTATGATCCAAGCTTTCACTTAAACGATTGTTTTTCGAGTAGTAATGCAGCGAAGAGTATTATAAACATTTTAAACCACACAATTTTATTATGTTTTGTCAGAATATCATTCATTACTAACGTGTATTTGTAAATTTTCTTCTATATCAATTAGATTTCTAACTTTTTTATCTTATTGATATATGTATATATATATATATATATGTGAGGTATAGGAAAGAATATGAGATTCTAGGGGTGATTTTAGGGTTTCAACATCGAGTGAGAAGGATGCGATGATGCTTGACTCTGCTGCAACTGGACCTCCTCTGGGAGACCCTCCACGTACGTCTCAGTCATGGATGCAAGGGGTACAAGAAACAGCGGCTGGTGGAATGCCTTCACCACAACTGCTATTGGATAAAGATTTTGTAGATTCGTGTTTGAATATTGAGTTCTCGGATGGTGTGGATGGGAAGCAATGGTACCAATTGAAGATGATGTGATGAAGGTTATGCATAGTCTTTGGGACAATTGTATCATTATGAAAGTTCTAGGTCAAAGTGTTTCTATCTCTGCCTTGACGATGAAGCGTCGTTAACTATGCAAATCGAAAGAGATAATGAACGTGGTAGACCTTTAGAGACAATTTTTATGATTAGTTTTGATGTTGAAGGAAAACATTTGGCGCCTCTCATGAGAGGACCATGGAGAATATTCGGTAGTTACATGTTGGTGCAAGCTTGGTTTTGATCCACTATGTGATGCTATCAACATAACACATGTGTGGATTCGTCTTTTAAATGTTCTTTTTACCATGTATCATCGTTGAATTATCATGGCAGTTGCACATGGGTTTGGTAAACTTGTTTGGGTCTTATCATAACTCTTAGTTTTGAAAGAGCATGGTATGCTAGGTTTTGTGTAGAAGTTAATCTCTGAGAAAGACTTTTAAAGGATCCATAATTGTGAATGAGAATCACTATTTTTTTGAATATGAAGGTCTATCAAATATCTACTCGGGATGTGGTATGTATGCTCATGTGGTGAGTACTTGTCAATAGGATAACAAAGCCGTGGCAATTTTCGTTGTTGTGGTGGAGAAGATTGTGGAAAAAGCTTAGGATGTGAATAATGTGGCAGAACCAGTTCAGGATGGTGGCGGTTTTATTGTAGTTTAAAGAGGTAACTAGACATAAGAATCTTGAGATTCGAGTATTTTGCTAGGAAATCTTGAGGAGAATAATTCAGAAAAGATTTTTCGTGATATATCTTGCAGGTAGAGGAGAATAACATTTGGATTTTGAATAAGTTTGGAAACTTGGAGTGCAGTCAAGATTCTACAGCTAGTGGGGAATCAAATGAAAAGCCTATTTTGAATAAGAAGGGAGAGGTACAAACCAATTTAGGATCGCAGGTAGGCCAAGGCCCAATAAAATTTAAAGCAGGAAGTTTGGGTAAATTAAGATAATAAGCAATGAAATGGTTTCGTCCAATAAACGATAATTTTTGGTCTCAAGATCTCAGTGGAAGGTCCCAAGATCATTGTGAACATGAAGAAGAAAGAGAATAAACTTTCCCAGGGTTAGTTTTTGGTTCGAATGGACAAAAGAATGTATTATCAGAGTCTGGTAAGCGACTTTCTATAGAAGTCTAACAAGTAAGACATCATAGTGAATTTCTAGGAATTCTAGTTCGCCTCAACCTGTGGTGATTGATTCCAATCTGAGTGGCATTTACCCCTTAGTTCTCGATATTAGTAATTTAAATCTTCATCCGATTGGGACTGAATTAGTTACCTAATTTATACCCCAATTCAAAGGAGGGGACATGGTGGCTGCGCAAAGTGGCAATGTTAATGAGATGGATGTTTAGGCTTTCGTGCCAAGTGAGTTGATGAAGGCCACTAGCCTTTAAAAATCTACCCATGCAGTTCTTTGTCGGTTTTCTCCTCTGTTTTTATGATGATTAACAACATTTTTCTAAATTGTTAGGAGGGGGGGACAAAATAAACTCAACTTCAGATGTTCGATTTGATATATTCTTAAGAATTTTAAGAGCAATTTGTTAGCTTTGTTTGAAACTCATGTGGTGGTCTTAATGCTCAACGTAATTGTCACAGATTGGGATTTAATCAGTCCTATCGTGTTAACGCTATAGGTCAAAGAGGTGGAATCTGGATCCTATGGCGGGATAATTTGGGGCATGTTGATATTTTTGAGTATAATGAACATTATGTTCATGTTCATATTGTGATTGATGCTGAGGTGATTCATATCATAGTGGTATATGCCGCTCCATCAGCTACTTGAAGAAGTAACTTATGGGAGAAGCTTTGCTGGGTGATTGATAACATCTCTGAACCAGTTTTGGTTGATTTCAATTCTATTTTCACTCAGAGGAAAGGAGTGGAGAAAATGGTAAGCTATCAAGTGATTCCTTTTTCTTTGGTCGGCGGATCAATGACTCATTTCTGATGGACATGGGGTTATTGGAAAATTCACATAGAGGCGTGGACCAGTTGAATCTACCTGTATTGCTATATGGCTGGATAGAGTTCTTTGTTCTCTGTTATCTTTCGATCATGCTCCATTGTATATACAGCTTTACCCAGAAGTTAAGTTGGATCCACGACGAAGACCATTTTGATTTGAATTAGTTTGGTTGCTGCAAGCTGGTTTGAAGGTGCTTTTGGCAAATTCTTGAGACAGTAATGTGTCAACTCCGTATGTTTTAAAAGCCCTTCAAAGGACTTTAAATAAATGGAACCGAGTGATTTTTGAGGATATTAATAGGAGGAAAGATACTTTTATATCTTCACTTAAAGAAGTCCAAGATTTGTTGGATATATGTCCCACAGATGCTTTGGTTGCTCAAGAGAGGAACTTAATTAAAATACTGGATGAATTGATGGAACAAGAAGATATTGTTTGGTATCAAAAATCTCTTGAGAAGTGGATAGTGTTGGGTGATCGAAATACTTCTTTCTTCCCTACTTCCACGACAATATAGAGAAGTCGTAATAGGATTGAAATGCTTAAGAACAATGATAGTTTATGGATCTCTGATGGTGTGGAGCTAGAAAAATTTGCTGTGAATTTCTATAAGCAACTTTACTCTACAAATGGAAATTATATACGAGCGATCCTGTTACCTCAGTGTGGGTTTCTGTTGCTTTCTTCCACTGACCTTCAGCTGCTTGAAAGATCTTACTTGTCTGATAGGGTTTTAACATCAGTCTAGGGCATGAGGAAATTCAAAGCACATGGTCCTGATGGATATCAACTCTTTTTTACCAAAAATGTTGGAAAGAAGTAGGATCATCAGTGGTTACTTTTATGCTTGATTTCTTTGCGTCTGGCTAATTATAGAAATAGGTTGAATGATGGTTTGGTGGTTTTTTACCCAAAGTGGACTAACCGGAGTTGACTAATCAATTATGACCTATTAGTTTATGTAATGTCCTTTACAAAGATGATGAAACTAAAGCTAAAGACAATTATGCCAAAATTAATTAGGTCAAAGCAAGCAAGTATTATTCATGGTAAGCTTAGTTGTGATAACATAGTAGTGGTTCAAGAGGTTGTACAATCTATGTGTCGCAAAACAGGTCGACGAGGTTGGATGCTATTAATACTTGACCTGGAGAAAGCACATGATAGAATCTGTTTGGAGTTTTTGGAGGATACGATTACAGCCTTGGCACTATCATGTTTTTGGAAGCAGTGGGTTATGTATACTGTGACTAATCTGAGTATGTCTATTCTTTGTAATGGAGAAATGACTGAGTTTTTCACTCTATCTAGGGGTTTACAGTAAGGAGATCCCCTGTCTCCATACCTGTTTGTCCTCTACTTGGAGAGATTGTGTCACTTGATTAATGAGGCAGTTGGTGCAGGGAATGGAAACTGATCCGCCTAGCTTGAGTTAAGCCACGTCTATCTCATGTATGCTTCACCGATGTTCTCATTCTTTTGGCTTAGGCTTTTGTTCAACAGGTTTATGTTATCCGTAAGACTCTTGTTCATTTTTGTGCAGCCTCAGGTCATTTGTCTGAAAAAATCAAAAATATATTTTCCAGCTAATGTGTCACCAAAATTAGAAGCAATATCACTTCCATTAGTGGTATAACAGCCTTGAAGGATATAGGAAGATATTTGGGTATGCAAGTACTTCAAATAAAAATCAATAAACCCATGTTTGGCTCTGTATTGGAACGAGTTTCGCTAAAACTTTCAGGTTGGAAAGGAAAAACTTTAACACTACATGAAAATTGGGTATTGTAGCACAACTATATATGGGTTTTGGTGATTATGTTATGGTTGTAGTATGTGTGAGTTTGAGATAGTGGTTGTGGTTTTGTAAACGCTATTTTATACTGATACTAAATAAATTTTGCGTATTCTTACAAAAAATTGAAAATGATGTGTATTCCTAATAACATAGTCAATTATAAAAATGTTATTATAAGTGTTAGGCGGTAAAAAAATACTTAACCGGGACACCTAGAGAAATTTGGCTCCAAACCAAATCTCTTAAATCGCTAAAAGACCTAAATCTTTTGTTCTTCCCCTTTCTCTATTCTCTCTTTGATTTCCAGAATATCTTTATCTCCAACAAAAATCCTTCATATATTGTCATTTTGCTTATGTATTCTCTCTTTTATTCTCCTTTGAAGAAATTCATAACTTAGGTGACTCATTTTGTAAAAAAAAAATTTGTTTTCGATTTCTGTATTTGAGCTTAAGTTTTGATTATCTTTTACCATTTAGATCTTGAATTGGTTTTCTCTCGTTTCAGGTTTAGGGTTATTGCATGTTAATTTTAGTTCTGATTACCTTTTATTTTTGAGATTCGAAATTTTTTCAATGTCGAGGTAGATTTAGGGTTATTGAATGGAAATTTGTTTTCTGATTGGGTCTTATTCTTCTTCTTGCTTTTAATTCTCTCAGACTCTTTGGTTTCTTAATCTGTAGTTTTTATTCAAACTCAAGTTCTTTCCACTTTATATTAAAAACCATCAGACTTAGAATTTTATGTTTACTCTTTAAATTTTTTTTGGTAAATATTTCTGTTAGATGAACTAATTTTGACTTTGTTTGTTTCTTTTTTCTGTAGTTCGTTTCAAGAAAAGGAGAAGAAACTCAATTTCAGAAGAAACTCTTTTACATTTAGGTACTTGTAGTTCTTATTCTTTTACTTCTCTTTCTTATATTTGCAGAATCTTTTGTTTCTTCATCAATATGTTAATTCGAACACTAGTTTCTGATTTTAATGTTGATGTTTCCCTACTTACTGCCAGTTTATATTTAGTTTCTGAACTTTATAATATATATATAACTATTAAAATGTTGAAGTTCCATTACTTTCTGTGGTTTTAGTTTCGAATTTGCCAACAAAACTAATGAGATTTTTCAATTAAATAGATAGTTTTGTATTTTTGTAAAAATTTTATGTGCAGAACTAATCAGATTTCTTATTCTTGCAGAAAATTCAATCATTTCTATAACTCGATTGGATCTATTGTTTCTTCTGATATGTTTATTTGAATTTAATTGATATATTTCTTTTGATTTTCTTTGTAGTTCCAGTTAAGCAAAAGAGAACAAACTTAATCAGGTATCTCACTCGAATTCAATTCTTCTATCATATATAGTTATGTTTTGTTGTTTTGTCTGAATGTTACCGTCTCTATCACATAAATTGTATGCACATTGGCTTAAAGCTGTTGTAAAATCAAGAAAGCTTGGGTATGGTTACCAAGGTATTAAGTGGATTATTCTTACATATATCTTAATTAGTTAATTCCATCTTCATAACTAAATGTTTTGGTTAATTGATTTGATAAAATCTTGTGAAATGTGAGGAATAGTCTCGAGTATGAGAAAGGGGTAACTAAGTTTGTCTCTAATTCAACAAGAATTTTGGGTAACCAACTGGAGATGTTTTGTCCTTGCGTTAATTGTCGAAATGTTCGTCATCAGTCAAATGAGACAATATTGGGGTATCTAGTTATTAGAGGAATGGATTACAGGTCTTAGAGAAATAATTGTTGGAGTTTACACGGGGATACAAGGAATGATAAGACAACTGATGTTGAGAGGTCTTAATATGGGGCTTTGGAGTTGATTAGGGCTGCTTTCATGAGGT
This sequence comes from Lepidium aucheri, assembly GCA_900406435.1. Classification (NCBI taxonomy): domain Eukaryota; kingdom Viridiplantae; phylum Streptophyta; class Magnoliopsida; order Brassicales; family Brassicaceae; genus Lepidium; species Lepidium aucheri. The sequence goes on along the minus strand of OVBA01000487.1, from coordinate 33,923 downwards.
CTCATAAGACAACTGAATATAATCAACAATCTCATCAACATATTGTATCCGATGTTGAGGATATTGATAGTCATGAAGAATTAGACTTTAGAAAGAAATTAGAGGATGCAAAACTCCTTTGTATTCTACGTGTCTGAACTACACAAAGGTGTCTGCCATCATGGGACTTTACTAGATAAAGTTTAAGAGTAGGATGTTATATAATTACTTTGACTAGCTTCTAATGCTTATTCACGATACATACCTACAAAAAATGTCCTGCTAAAGTCTATAGATGAAATTAAGAAGTTCTTGAAATTTTTTGGATTTGATTATGATGTGATTCATGTATGTAAAAATGATTGTATCCTCTATGTGAATCAGTTCGGAGAGTTGATTAGCTACCCAAGATGTAGTGAATCAAGATGGGAGAGGGATAAGCACACATGTGAGCGGAAGGAAGGGGTTCCAACAAAGGTTCTTCAGTGTTTACCGGTAAAAGACATGTTTAGGAGGATGTTTAGATCATCAAAGGTGGCTGAGAGTTTGCGGTGGCACCGGTGGACTCATTGACTAGAGTTCAAGTAAACAATAAATAGCACGAGTTTGCTATGGAATCAAGAAACCTTAGACTAGGTATGTCTACTAATGGCCTGAATTCATTCTCTATTCAAAATTCCAAGTACAATACATGGCCAATGTTCTTAATCAACTACAATATGGCTCCAACTGAGTGTATGAAAGAAGAGAATATTAGGCTGACATTGTTGATACCTGAACCAACCGCACCTAGCAACAACATTGATGATATCTACCTCCAACTGTTGATAGATGACCTACATGATTTTTCGACTGAAGGTATTCAAGTGTATGACTCGTTTAGTACGGAGAGTTTCACTCTTAGAGCTATTTTGTTATGGACTATACCTGACTACCCAGCTCTTGATACATTAGCTGGATGTAAAGTAAAAGGGGAAACAAGCATGTAATTTTTATGTGAAGGATACACCGCATAGGTGGCTCAAGTTTAGTCGAAAGCATGTATGTATGGGAAATAGGAAGAGAATTAGACCTGATCATCCTTATAGACGTAGGAAACAATGGTCTGACAACATTATTGAATTTAGGACTGAAAATAGAATTCAGACAGGAACATAAATCTTTGGGAGTCTTAAAGATTTTAGGAATGACTTTGAATGACCTTTAGACAAGAATAGGTAGAGGAAAAGATTGATGGAGATATGTTGATGTGATTTTAGTTAAGGAATATGAAGATAATATGTGGAGGTAGAAAAAAAGGTCAATCTTTTTTGACTTACCATACCGAAAGGTTAGTAGATTGTTCATTCAGTTTTATGTATATTATTACTTTAAATTATTAACATTTGATATGTTTGATATCTATTCATACATTATGTGGAAGGACATGCATGTGAGGAATAATATTGATGTAATGCACATTGAAAAGAATGTCTTTGATTATTCTGCTGCATTCTGGAAAATCAAAGGATAGGTTGAAAGCAAGGAAAAATTTAGAAGTCATTGGAATTCGTACCTACATGCATACAGAGGTACGTGGGAAGCAAACTTACTTACGACTAGCAGCTTATTGGCTTTCTAAGGAAGAAAAATGTAAATTCTGCTTAAGATTACCGAAGTTTAGAGGCCATGATGTGTATTGTACAAATATCTCAAGTTGTGTTTTAGTTGATCCTCCTAATCTTAGAGGTATGAAATCACATGACCACCATGTACTAATGAAATATTTTTTCTTGTGGCTTTGAGAGGCTTACTTCCAAGAGAATCTCGGACTGCAGAGAGTCGTTTCTATAATCATTTTAGCAGATTGTGCCAACGTGTTATTGATATAGAGAAACTATTATCATTAGAATCAGATATTGTGGAAACAATGTGCCAATCGGAGAGATTCTTCCTGCCTTCATTGTTTGACATCATGTTCAATTTTCCAATAAATTTAGCAAGAGAATCACGATTAGGTGGTTCTGCACACTTAGATGGATGTATTCTTTTGAGAGTTAATATTTGTAGTCTTGTTATATCAAGAATATGTGTAGCTATTACTTGCAATCAAATTTTGTAATTGATATTTATGTACATGAAAACACTAAAGGTGTATGTTAACTTTGCAAGGTCAGAAGCGTGTATGGTTGAGAGATACTTGGGTGCTGAATGCATTGCATTGTGTATGAAGTTTTCACAAAAGTCTGTTCCAGCTCAAGCAGCTATTAATCAGAATAAAGATATTGAGTCAGATCAACATGTCCTTGAAAGCAGACTACTGCGTAAAGGTAGAGAAATTACTTTGACTGATAAGGAGCGAGACATAGCTCATATGAATACATCAGTGATAGATCCATATATTGAGTAAGTTAATAACTAACTTGGTACATGTATTTCATTAATACTTATATTACTCATATGACTATGCATAAGATTATCTTAGATGGTGACAACAACTTCACACAACCTCCTAACACTGTCGGGTCAGAGGTAATTTATAACTAATATAATTCAATTCTATTAAATTTAAATAAATTCGATTAATAATATAGTGTATTCATATTTGAATGACTAATTAGGCTCCAGATGCGTCAGTAAGAAGGGTTCAAATATTTGATTATTGAAAAGTGGGTAATGAGTTAATGTTGATCGTATATTGTTGTCAACTGACCCTAAAGAATTGGTCAACAACATTCCTCTAGGACCAAATGTTGAAGGTGTGAGGGTTGAGTTGGTGGTGAAACATAATGCTTATTAATGGAGACCTAATCCTGATGTATCATTGATAGGTGATGCCCTGAAGGAGATCATTGCATGACCTATTGATAGGATACACCTACATATTGCACCTACAGATAAGTCGCCCAAAAAAATCCCATTAAGTGAGTTACAACTCGTTTTAATATGTGTTGGTTAAATGTAATTAAGTTAGTCAGATGTTTAGATGTGATGAGGAATCTATATTTGATCTGATGAATGTATTTGTTTTTTGAACTACTATAGTGTACTAATAGTACTGGTTCAAGCAAAAGCGGGAAAAAGAACTGCTAGATTGTGATAGCTCTAGACAAAAAGTTGCAAAAGGTCATGTATGATCATGTAGACAAGTTATATTTTTTCCCTTTAGGCCCGAATGCTAGCAAGATCTAGATAAAGATTTCGAAGGTTAATGATGCACAAGTCTGGAGACCAAACTCTGAAATTGAAGTCATAGCTGATGCAGTAAGAACCACTATGCCTTGGCCTAATAATAAAATTACATATCTCTGGGACTTGTGTTGTAGTATGTCGTGGTATTGGTTTTATAGTATGGTGTAAAATGATTTTTTTTGGTCGTGATCAGTATGTTGTAATATTGTGTATACATTTATGTTTATATATTGTGGAAGTAAGTTTTATATAAATTGCATCAACTCAACTAAAAATCATGTATTTATTCAAAATTTAGGGTAAAAAATAAATTTAGAATTACATTTTTCGTAAATGCAATATTTAAAATTACATATAGCTATAACAAAACACTTAAATATGACTATTTAATAATAAAAGCAAACTATATTTTCATATGTATAATTACATAAATAAATATGCTATGGAGTAGTAGTATTGGATAGCAATTAAAAAAATGCTATCTAAAGTGTCTAGCCAATTATGATGGGTGATGATAGATAATTTAAAGAAACGCTATTATATCGTATGATTAGCATTTTTTGGCCGCTAAGAAAGTTTGTTTGTTCTGTAGTGTAAGCTTGGCTGCCTGAGTGACATTAACTAGGTCAGTATTGGCTTATATTACTGTATATTCTATGTGTAAAACTTTATTATCGAAGTCAACTTTGAAAAATTTGGATCGTATTTCACGTACTTTTATTTGGGGAGATGATTCAGATAGAAGAAAATGCATTTGTTAAGCTGAAAAAAATATGTAAGAAGAAGTGTGATGGTGGACTCGAGATTCAGAGATTAGGTGATATGAATAAGGGCTCTTATCTAAAATGGGTTGATGACTTTTAATGAATATATCGAACCTGTGGGCTAATGTTCTGCAGTCCAAGTATAGAGTCTCTGATTCTTCTAATTATGCTTGGTTGTTTTGTAAAGGTAATTGCTCGTCTATTTGGAATAGTATTATAGTTGGTTTGATTGATATCGTTATTATCGGGTAGATTTCTAGGCGATGGAAAGAATATCAAGTTTTGGGCAGATACCTGGGTCTTTGATAACTTTTTATCTGATAAAAGGATAGCTGAATTCCCATTGAATTATGATCAAATGCGGTTCTGTGTTCTAGCGGTCTGGAATAGGTTGGCTTCAAGATAAAATCGATCCTTTTCTCCATGTTGAGATTCTATAAATCTCAGGCGCTTATGTTTTTGATGAAGTGACATAGGCTCTCGATATGTTGACTTGAAGAGGCAGTCCAAATGGTATGTTTTATGTCTCGTAAGCATATGGCATTTTAACTCGTGATGATACTGCTAAACCTGACATGTCACACTTATTTGAACATGTCTGGTGCATTAAAGTGCCTGAACAAGTGAGAATGTTTATTTGGTTGTGAATTCATCGTCATTCTCATTGACAAAGAAATATGTAGAAGACATCTCTTAGTTCCGAGTACTTGTCAACTATGTAAAGGGGGAGGAGTCCATACTCCATGTTTTGAGAGATTGTCCATCTATGACATGTTTATGGGAAAGGATTTTACCTCCCCAAAGGAGATCTAGTTTCTTGTCTCAATCATTTCATAATGGTTTTTTGATAATCTTGGAGACGATAGATGTTATGATGATTGCATTTGGTTCTCTGGCTTTGCTATAACCGTATGGTGAGGTTGGAAGTAGCAACATAGATACATATTTGGTAAAAACGGCAAGTGTAGGGACATAATTAAAGTTCATTAAAGATCTGTCTAAGGAGGTTCATATAGCTAAAACACTATGTCGAAGCTCGGATGCTGCTATGCCATGAATAGTGAAGAATATCTCTTGGTTGCCTCTGGTGGGAGTGTGGTGTCGATTCAACACCGACAGTGGATCTAGGTGGAACCCCATGCCTACCACAACTAGTGAGTACTGTGGGATAGTGATGGGACATGGATGGGTGGTTTTGCCTTGAATATCAGCATATGCACTACACCTTAAGTAGAACTTTGGCGTGTGTATTATGGTCACTTTTTGGCATGGGATAGAGAATAACACATTTGGAGGTTGAGGTGGATTCAGAAATAGTTGTTGGTTTTCTCAGAAAAAAGATAAATGATTCTCATCTCCTTTTACTCCTAGTACATTTGTGTTATAGCTTCTTAAAAAAGGACTGACAAGTTTGAATTTCGCATACGTATAGGGAGCCTAATCGTTTTGCGGAACGATGGACTAACTATGTTTTTTCTCTATCTTTAGGGTATCATTTTCTTAGTGTTGCACTAGACTGTGTTTGTTTAGAGACGGATAACAAGAATGGTTTCATTTCTTCTCGCTTAATTTGTTGTAATGCATGAGTAGTTTTTAATTATTTAATAAAATAGCGAGCAAAGCTCCTTTTTCACAGCCCAAAAAAATCTGATTGATATATTATCAACTATAGTATCTTGGGCCAGTCAACTACTCATAAACAATAGACATATACTATAAATTAATTTTGGTTTTGATTGGTAGTTGCATAATCACCTAATGATATTTTCTAATGTGATTTTATCAATTTTGTAAATCAACATAATGTGCATAATTTTGTAAATCAACATAATGTGCATAATAACCTAATGCGATGCTGTTTGAAGAAAAAAAGCTTTTTGTTATTTTTGCATAATGAATAGAAACTAATAATAATATTAACCTGTATTTATATTTTTTGTTTCTAAACTGATTTCAGAGCTTCAATTTCAAAAATATTTCTTACTACTAGTAAGATTGACTCAACTAATAGAAAGGTTACTCAATCATTGAGTCTCAAATAACCAATTATAGTTTTACAATTTTATTAAATTCAAATACTATTTACATAATCTATAAAATGAGTTTAAAGTTAATAAATGATTATTTAGTTTCCAAGAAACATGTGGTCTAGTTGGTTTGCCCCTTATTTAGGTAGACACGAGGTGGTGAGTTTAAATTTAACACAACTCTAATTGGAAAACTTAAGCTATGGATCGGGTCGTTGTTGATCCAATGGTTACTTATTAACAAAAAAATAGTTGTTTAGTCAACTCCATGCAAACTGAAGAAAAAAATGCAAGTTAATACGTAAAACTTGTAGAAAAAAATGAAATTGCAATATTTTGGCTTCACAACATTATTAGATATTGATAAAAAATGCAGTATTTGTGTTATATATCTTTTATAATATTTTAAAATATTTATTTAAGTATTAAATATAAAATTTAATTTCATAATTATTATTTTCTTAAATATAATTAATATATATAATATACTGAAAGCTAATTAAGATTAATAGTTTTATATTAATAATGTTGAATTATATTCCGTCAAAAGTACATACATGGAGAGCTTGATGATGGCGATTTCCCATGAGATGTAAAAAGCGATCTCCAGCGAAGGTAAAAAAGATAGAGAGTGCGACGGCGAGATCAGATAAGAAACATCGAAAAGAGGCTATGCCTTACTCTAAGGAGGTCTGAATAGAAGTATGTAAATCAACGATGAATCTATGTCTTCTCAAGAACGAAACAAGCTATCAAAGAATCTATCAACTTATCGCCGGGAGGACTACAATTTTGAATGATTCAAGGAGGTCCACTCTCAAGATATGCAGATCCATCAAGAAAATCAATGTTTCAAAATCAATCTGTCAAGATATAGACTTACTGAATCTCCAAAACTAATTTTGCTTTGGTACTCTAAAAATCTTGATTACATATTCAAGGTTAAGAGCTGTGATGGGATCTGGATACAGATTATACAATCGGAGACTCAATCCACGCCACGGCTTGTTTGAAATGAGGGTTATGCGATTTTTGCACTAAGGTCGGCAAAATTTGGGAGTTACACTAGGTTGGGCTTCTTACCAAGATTAGATTGTAGGCAATCACGTAGACAGAAGAAGCCAAAAGGGCCAGTTTCAAGAATTCAAGATAAGACTTATGACCTTCTCAACTTACTCTGCTTCCCAACTCTTCTAGATACTGAATAATTAGAAGCTATAAGTATACATACTAGAAAGTCATGTAATGCGTTACACAATTTCGGGGGTGTCATAGGTATCAAGTCCGACCATGAAACTGGAACCTCTCGATGTACCAGAGCGTGTAATCTACTTACCTATTCTGGCTATGAGATGTTACCAAGTTATGATAGTAACCTTATTGGTAACTTTGAAACTAGCAAGATTGCTCTTCATATTAGCCTTTCAAGAGAAATCAATCATCATATTACAATAATTTTGTATCAAATTGAGAATATCAATCAACTTACCAAAATTTCATATATCATTCATTTCAGGAATTATCCCAATCAAGCAGACAAAATTCAAGGAGTTTATCAAGAATTTAAAATGGAAAAACGCCAATCAGGATAAGGGAAGTAAATCAAGTTGGATACTTTATGATTTATAATATCAAGTTACGATTTAAATCAATGATTTGGTTTTTTATTTTCATCAAATTTCATTTATCAAAGCTTTGATTATTTATACAGGAACAAATAAATTTTTACCATCAAAAAACATTACAACTCACACAAATCTTCTATTCTCTCAGTTATTCAATGGCATAGCTTAATGTCAACAAAAATCAAGCATCGGCTTTGTCATTAGCCATGATACCTAGGATAAAAATCTCAAGGTTTGATAATTCTGCTTTGTTGGCTAAATGCAACAAGGTTTTGATTGGTCGTTGCATGAATCCGGTTAAGCAAGAAGTTAGCGCTTTGCTACAACGATTTCCAAGAATTTGGAGGTTGGAGGACATGGTAGTTGATACTGATCTGGGTTTTGCCAAGTTTCAATTCACCTTTAAGGAGGTGAAAGATCTGGAAGAAGTTCTAAGCCTTGGACCAACACACTTTGATGGATGGATGATAATGTTAGACAGGTGGATACCAAGGGCACCAGAGGATTATCCATCATCTTTGCTGCTATGGGAAATAGTCTGAAATGTTCCAGCTGAATTTGCTGCAGACATCGTTTATCAACCTATAGGTGAGCAATTGTGGAAAGTGAAACAGATTTATGTAGCTCAATCTAAAATATAGGTGGAAGTCAACGTCATGAAGGTGTTGATCTTAAAAACTGCAGTCGAATTTGAAGATATAGAGGACTTAATGATTCACATCAAGTATGACCGTTTACAAGGTATATGTACTTACTGTAATTACAGAAACAATGATGTATCTCAGTGTAAACGCATGGTGGTTCATGCATGAGCAACGACCAGGATATTTTAAAAGACAATGTAGTCTAGAATGAGGACTAGACAGAAATCAAAGTTATAAAGGAGCACTAATAAACCATCAACGTTCATGCTCTCCTAACCGGGGAGACAAAATTTCGAGACATCAACAGTTCAATCAATAAGGTTCAAATCTGAGGAACCAGAAGCAAGAAGTACAGTATATTCCAAGAATGGCACATGGGACCGAAAGAAACAAGGAAATAATAGGAGAGCAATATACTATAGCATCTAGAAAAAAGAGTAAAAGAGTTGCAGAAGAAATTGAGCAAAAGACTCAACATAAGTTCGATCAGAATATTAATGGAAAAGAAGAAGTCGAAGCAGCTCAATCTTCTTCCAAAAAGACCAAGCTATACAAGGAAAATGAAGAAGACATCGAGGTAAACTCTTCAAAACCTATCGGAATGGATTCGAGTAATGATACTATGGATTCACAGGGACATTTGATCAAGGCAGTTTCTCAAAGAGAGGAAGCTAACCCTATGAATTGTGATGCTATTTCTGATGGTAAAAGCATGGAGGATCAGGTAAAAGATCCTAATTTATCAGTGTATTAAGTGATAAAACGACAGGAATATGGCATGATTTCAGTTGAAGAGAAACAAGAGTTACTCGAGAAAATTGAGTAGATCAATACGAAGACAAAACCGCCCCTTCATGCTCAAAAAACTGCAAGTATCGATAGTACTACAACCTCAACAATGAAGATATTCAAGAAAGGGGTCAAAACTACAAGTGGTATAAGAGGAGTCAATTCACAAAAACAACATATTGTTAATTTTGTGGAATCTGGTCAGAAAAAGACATAGAAAGAAAGAAGGTGGGTAAAGGAACTAAGAACTTGGAAAATGGTGCTACTTCTCGTCCAACGGCATTTACCAATTAAACTTTTCTCTTATCGTTTTGATGATTATTGTCTTACAATGGACTTATCAAAGGATTGTTAATCCTATTCTTTTAATATTTTTAAAATTTATTATTAAAATAATAAGGTTGAAATTTCAATCTTAGTGAGAACAAGCATGTTTTTCGATTATTGGGATAAGATAATAAGAGGTTTAACATATATTATTAGCATTACGCTTATTTATCCACGGTATGATTTTGGCTACTCAAAACCAATCTTTGTTGATTTTATTGAAATACAAGTAATAATAACTACCAACTGGAAGGAAAATATATTTATTTCCGTTTTTTTTTTGATTTTATGGAATTTGGTGGTTTAATATCGTTACTAATTGGGAGGCATCGACCTATTATGAGGTATCTTGTTTTTTTAGATGATTAAAATTCTTTCATGGAATTGTCAGGGTATAGGCAACCCAATTACCAGGAATTACTTAAAGGATCTATCAAAACAATCAAAATTAGATTTTTCTTATGGAGACAAAACATTGTGATAATTATATGGAACAATTATCAAGTGAATTACGTATGAAATTTTTTATTACGGTAGAACCTTCAGGAGCAAGTGGCGGATTGTGATTATTTTTTAATAATCATTTAATGTCTCTGTCAACTACAAAAATAAGAACATAACCGACATACTGATTGATCACAGAGGTTCAAAAGTTTGCATTTCTTTTATCTATGGGGAACAAGTGTATCATCTCCAAGAGTAGGTTTGAGAAAGACTAACACGATACAGTATTCATAGGTCTGAACCATGGCTTACTAGTAAGGATTTCAATGATATCTCAGGACATCATGAGGAAAATGGGGTAGGATAAGAAGCCTCAGTTCTTTTGTTCCCTTTAATACTATGCTTCAGAATTGTGGTTTCATTGAATTTCCGTGACATATGGTCTTGGAGGGATGTGACACGTAACAAAATAATCAGGTGCAAGCTAGATAAAGTCTTTGGAAATGAAGACTGGCATACTATTTTTCCAAATTCAACAATGGAGTATCTTAAGATGATTTGATCGGATCATAAACCAATCCTATTGGAAATAAAAGGAAACGAAAACGCCCACAAACCAGGTTTTAGTTTTGATAAGAGATAGATAGGGAAACTGGGCTTTGAGAAAGTTATTAAAACAGGGTGGACTAGATACGTGGGTCTTCAACGATGCCGAATCTCCGACCAAATTTCGAATTGTAGAAGAGAAATTTTGAGGTGGAGAAAGCAGAGAATAATTCCTACAAAGAGAAGATAAAAGCTTTGAAGAATAAGTTAGAGCATATGAAGAAATTGGATAATTTTTCCTACATCAGAGATACAAAAAGTAGCATCTGAACTTTGTGTCGCATATAAGGAGGAAGAAACATATTGGAAACAAAAGAGTATACATGGTTGAACGAGGGGATAGGAATATAAAATATTTTCATGCCCAAACTAAACAAAGACGAGCAAGAAACAAGATCATTGGGCTATATAGTAGGACAAATAAATGGTTAGATTAGGAATCTGATATTGCAAGAGAAATAGTTAATTATTTCAAGGAACTCTTTCAATCAAATGGTACAACAGATTTCGACTCTTCTTTGGAAGGTATAAATTCAAGAGTCCCAGAGGAGTTGAATAACATGCTTTTGAGCAAGGTAACAGAAGAGGAAGTTCAAAATGCACCTGGACCAGATGGAATGACAGCATTTTTCTTCCAACAATCATGGCAAGTTATTAAAGATGACATGGTGAAGATTGTTAATGACTTTATTGATACCCGATAATTTGATAAAGAGTTACATCAGACAAACATCTATTTGATTTTGAAGGTCTCAAGACCGACTAGAATAACCGAATTCCTCCCTATTATCCTGTGTAATATCTAAGGTGGTATGTCTACGATTAAAAAGACTTCTACCTCTTTTAGTTTCGGAAACACAATCGGCTTTTGTATCAGGCAGGTTGATATCACATAATATTCTTATTGCCCAGAAATGTTCCACGCGCTCCGTACAGATAAGAGAGTTAAAGGTGCTTTCATGGCTATTAAGACAGACATGAGTAAAGCTTATGATCACATAGAATGTGATTTTCTTTGTAAATTATTAATAAAATTAGGATTTCATGAGAGATAGGTTTAGGGTATATTACATTGTGTCTCCTTGTAAGATACTAAATTCTTATAAATGGGAATCCATCTTTGAGCTTTTCCCCGTATCAAGGTTTACGCCAATGCGATCCTCTATCACCATATCTCTTTATATTATGTACGGAAGCCTGATTGCAAAGTTAAAGTTTGTGGAATCACAAAAATAGTTAACAGATATATCCATAGCCAGGAATAGCCCAGTGATGTCCCATCTTATTTTCGCAGACGATAGCCTTTTCTTTTGCAAGGCAACTACTAACGAAGCAAATACTATTTTAAACGTACTCAAAGAATATGAGGATGTATTAGGACAATAAATAAATTTTGCAAAGTCGTCAATACAATTTGGGAAAAATGTAGATCCAATACAATGTCATGAGATTCAAGAACGGCTGGGCATTCATACCATGGGTGGTATGGAGACCTACTTGGGTCTCCTACAGAGGATTGAAGGAGGCAAATCAAAAGTTTTTGCTTTTGTTAAAGAAAAGATAGATGCAAGAGTTAATTCTTGGTCTGCTAAATTTCTATCTAAAGGAGGGAAAGAAGTACTTATAAAAGCAGTACTAACAGCGATGTCGTCCTATGTAATGTCCTACTATAGACTTCCAAAGTTGGTTACATCTAAAATATCGGCAGCCATTGCTAACTTCTGGTGGCATAACTCCGAAACGGGCAAGGGCATTCATTGGGCCACATGGGAAACACTATATAAAGCAAAATTGGAAGGGGGTCTGGGATTTCGAGCAATTGCGGATTTTAACTCGGCATTACTTGCAAAAAAACTATGGGGGCTTCTAGTTTATCCAAACTTTTTGGTTGCATGCCCAAGCACGATAGTTTAAGGGATCTACTCCTTTAGAACCAAGAAAATTATATTCGCACTCGTTTGGGTGGCAAAGTATTATTTTTGGCTGTGTACTTCTAATGAAATGTCTGATTAAACAAGTAGGAAACATGGATTCTATTCGTATATGGACATACCCCTGGATCGTAGACTGTAATCTACGTCAGCTTATCAATCTGGTATGATTATTTACCCTGATCTGAGAGTCTCATATTTGATTGATCAGTTGTCAAGACTATGGAAAGAAACTTTAGTTAGACAATTCTTTTGTCCACAAGATGTGACTGTTATTTTAGGACTACATATTCCAAAATTTCCAAGTTCTGATAAATTAGGCTGGCATTATACAAAGTCAGGTACTTATACAGTATGTTCAGGGTATTGGGTGGTGAGACATCTTGGCCTCTCCTCATCAGTGCCATACGGTCCTAATATACAGGATTTACATAATCAAATTTGGAAAGTTAAGGCTCCACAGAAAATTAAACATTTTATGAGGCAATCTGTCACGGGTCAATTTGCAGTTAAAACTAAGTTGGCAAGAAGGAATGTCATGTGATGAACATTGCAACACTTGTCGGGCAGAGCAAGAAACAATTAAACACGTACTTTTTGAGTGTCCGATAGCTATCCAAACTTAGGCTTTATCGACAATATCGGCAGGGCTTAATTTTCCAGGCCCGTCTATATATTTGAATAGGGATCATCTCATACGGAGACTACCCAAAAGAGAAGAATTGACAAGCTACCCATGGATACTTTGGTCTCTGCAGAAGACGAGAAATGAACGAGCTTTCGCAAATAAAGTAAAAAATCCCCAGGATATTACTTTGGAAGCAGAATCGGAGGTCCAAGCTTGGAACCAAGCTCAAAGATGTAATGTCCGAACAAATGGGAATGCCTCATTTATTATAAATAAACAGTTGGCATCAATTTCACTCCCGATCACAGTGAATACAATGTTTACAGGGTATAGATGTATGGTTAATGCCTCTTGGAAAGAATCAGATCTCGTTTCAGGGATAGGATGGTATTGCTTCCCCTTCGAGTGTGGTGGTGTGAACATGGGCGCGCAAAGCATAAGACGAAGCCTCTCCCCTCTACATTCGGAGTTTGAAGCTCTTCTGTGGGCTATGACCTGCCTAATAGCTCTTCAGATAATAGAAGTAGAGTTCTTGGTGGATTACTTGGAACTCTTCAAGATGGTAGAAGACCAGTCGGTCTGGCCGCCTGCTTTTAGCCATTACCTGGAGGGTTTCTCGAGGCTTAGAAGCTCGTTCCAGCAATGTTCCATCTCTTTGATTCTGTGGGTTCTCAACCACAAAGCGGAACTCTTAGCCCGTAATGTTCGTGGTTTATATAGGAATATTGCTTTTGTGAATAATGTACCCATACATTGGTCTCATCTTATCGGTAATTGAAGTTAAGTTGACAAAATAAAAAGTTATATTTCATCATTCAGCAAAATTATCCAATCACCATATAATTATGTATTATTCTGCAAATTTTTATTCTATAATTTTTATTCTGTTTTATTTTTGTCATCATGCAAGATTACAGATCATAACCTCAATTAACTCCACTACAAATATTGACTTCTCCAAATTCACACGTATTTGAGTCTTCAAAGTCTTTAGTGTATGATAAATTTGTCACATCCCAATCAATCCATGTTTGTTTAGGTCACCTTTTTCATATACCACTTATCTCTTTCTATGTAATTTTTCAGTTCTCTCATCAAAGCAAAGCAGTCAAAGGCTTTGATTGGAAATCCAATAATTGTTTAATGGTGTAATCTAATGTAGTTTTGTTAAAATTTTGCCAATCAACATAATATACATGACAATGCAATTTTACAACTCTTATTTTGCCTAAAATTTTACAAAGAAAAAGTCATTAAACAAATAAACCTGTTTTTGTTGCTTTTTCGCTTAAAAATCTGAAATAATAAAATAATAATATTTACTTTTATTAATTTTTTTAGTTCTTACCGTTAACAAAAGTTTTGCTTATCAACCAATACATATAATATATATTTCCCTATACCTATAATTCTATAATTTACTATAAAAAAGGAACATTTTGAGAAATGCTCTTTTTGGTGTATCCTTTTCAAAATTGTTTTTGATATTTATTTTTTTAAAAATGTCCTTCATTAATACAAAAATGATAAAAATACACTCAAAATAATTGTTTAAAAAATTTCCCGCCAAAAAAAAAATTCCTGCCAAAATATTTTTTTAATGAAATTTATAAAAAAAATTACAGAAAAACAAAATTCCTCAAAAAAAAAAAATCCCACCAATTTTTTTTATAAGTGCGCTTATAAGTCTTTACAAAATTTTTATAAACACCTTATAAATTTTTGTAAATGCCTTATCAATTTTTATAAATACCTTATAAATTTTATAAGCTCTCTTATAAAGCCTTATAAATTTGATAAACACGTTATAAATTTTTTATAAACAACTTATAAATTTTTTATAAATACCTTATAAATTTTTTATAAATACCTTATAAATTTTATAAGGTCTCCTATAAAGCCTTATAAATTATATAAGTTCTCTTATAAAACCTTATAAATTTTATAAGGTCTCTTATAAAGCCATATAAATTTTTATAAGGTCTCCTATAAATTTTTGTAAATACATTTTAAATTTTTATAAGCACCTTATAAATTCTTTATAAACAGCTTATAAATTTTATAAGCTATCTTATAAAGCCTTGTAAATTATATAAGCTATATCATAAAACCTTACAAATTTTATAAGGTCTCTTATAAAACCTTATAAATTTTATAAGCTCTCTTATAAAACCTTATAAATTTTATAAGAACTCTTATAAAAAAAATTTATAAACTCTCTAATAAATTTTTTTGGTGGAAAAATATTTTCTTAAAGCGGAAAAAATTTGCGAGAATTTTTTCTGTTTGGCAGGAAAAAAGTTTTCTTGGCTGGAAAAGAAAAATTTTGGCAGGAAAAAGTTTTTTTAGGCAGGATTTTTTTTTTGCCGGGTGTTTATCAAAAAAATAATATAAGGGTATTTTTGTCATTTTTCCATAATGAAGAGCATTTTTTGAAAATGTCCAAAAATGAGGGCAGTGATAAAAATGTTTTCTTTTGAAAGACATTTTTGCAATTCTCCCATAAAAAAATTATACGTTAACATTTATTATAGTTCTACATGCAATGAATTAAAATTAACAATAATAAAAAAACTAATAAGAGTATTATATCTTTATAATATTTATAAATTATTTTTAGTTATTAAAAATATAATTTTATTTTATAATTTATTAGTTTATTAAATATAACAAATATTTATACTGTACTAAACACTTATTAAAAATATTAATAGTTATAAATTAATAATATTAAATAATATTTTCTTCTATTCAGCAAAAGTTATCCAAACACTATCTGATTCTGCAAAATTCATTATGCAATATATTAATCTGCAAGTTTTTATTATGCAATTTTTATTCTGCAGTTTTATTTTATTTCTGCTATTAGACGATTATGCGACTTTACCAATCGGAACCAACATTTAAAATCAGACCATTTCTTGAAAACTTTTAATCAAGTAAAAACCAACACGTAGTTCGAACAAAATACTTTTTAGTCATGTTAATCAAGTTTTAGTCTTATTATTTCTTGCTAAATACATATAAATTTAGAACTTATTACAGGAAAAATTTGGATGGATAACAAGGAAGTTTTGTCAAACTAAGTAACTACCACAACTTAAAATTATAGCATTTTGTTCATTTTTATTTTCCAATTATACCCCTATATAAGAGAAAAAATCTACTTATATTGTATATGTAATATTTATGCAATGTTCATTTATCAGTTAACAGTTTATATACACTTAAATATGAAATTTTTTGAGAAATATCCTTTTTGGTATATCTTTTTTAAAAATATTTCTTGTCATTTATATTTTTTAAAATGTCACTTATTAATATAAAAATGATAATAATACTCTCAAAAGAATTGTTATCAATTTTTCCCGCCAAAAAAAAATCTGCCAAAAAAATAATTTTCCTGCCAAATGTTTTTTATAAGTGCGCTTATAAATCTTTACAAAATTTTTATAAATACCTTATAAATTTTTATAAATACCTTATAAATTTTTATAAACACCTTATAAATTTTATAAAATCTCTTATAATGCCTTATAAATTTTGATAAATCCCTTATAAATTTTGATAAACACCTTATGAATTTTTTATAAACATCTTATAATTTTTATAAGATCTCTTATAAAACCTTATAAATTATATAAGCTCTATTACAAAGCTTTATAAAACTTTATAAGGTCTTTTATAAAGCCTTATTGTATAAGTTCTCTTATAAATTTTTGTAAATACTTTATAAATTTTTTTAAGCACCTTATAAATTTTTTATAAACACCTTATAAATTTTATAGCTATTTTATCAAGCCTTATAAATTATATAAATTCTATCATAAAGCCTTATAACTTTTATAAGGTCTCTTATAAAACCTTATGAATTTTATACGCTCTCTTATAAAGCCTTATAAATTTTATAAGCTCTCTTATAAATTTTTTTTATAAACTCCCTTTTAAATTTTTTTGGCAGGAAACTTTTTTTTGGCAGAAAAAAAATTTTTTTTTGCCGGAAAAAAAAAAGTTTTGGCGAGAATTTTTTTGAAAAACTTTTTTGGCTGAAATTTTTTTTGTAAAAACATAAATTAATAATATAAAGGTATTTTTGTTATTTTCTATCATAAATAACATTTTTCGAAAATTTCCAAAAAATAAACACAGTGATAAAAATGTCCTCATTTGATAGACATTCTTACAATTCTCCCCTTAAATAATCATATTTTTCCGTACCTTCATGACATTTTTGTAATATCAGCTAAAACTTCTATCAACGGATAACTGAGTCCACTATATAAATATACAACTTACACGTGTCATCCGACTACACGTGGAAACAAATTACACTTATAGTACACATATTTATCAATATCATGTAACTCAATTTAATGAAGAACTTATTACTACTATTATAACTTTTGATATTAAAATATTGGTTTTACACTCATATCACTAGGATATCATGTAATACACTAGTTACATAATAACCCAATATTTTGTTCATTTGTCTCATTATTTTCTGACTTCCCGTCTATGTACATATAGTTACTTAATTACACAACTTTTGTAATATCTATTAAATAGCCTTTTATTGTATTCATCCTTTTTATTTTTAAATATACATTATTATACATTTTTCAAACACATTATTATTCAATGTATATAAAAATGTTTATATGATGACAAAATATGTTTTTTTATTTCTTTCACTACAAAATCTATATATACTAAAAGTACCTATTTGGGGCTCCTACGCTATCCAGCTCACCATATTTTGAAATCCTCCACAGTTAGCCACGTCAACCTTAGCCAGATCAACCATATTTCCAAAAAAAAATCTCTTTCACAGTTTTTTATCTATACAACTCTCTAATCGCTCTGAAAAGAAATGACTTTAGGTTTTCCTATCCATTTTCTCTAATTTTGGGTGACCGCTTACTTAATTATTTTATTCTTCCCTATTCGTCGTTTGAGGTTTTCCAATTTCGTTGTCTTTCCATGAAAATGTGCTTGCAAAAATCGAAAGCTTGCTTGACAGCTTAAAACTTTAGGGGTTTACCTTCCCAGAACCTTTTTTTTATGAGAGAACGATTGATTACTATCGCCTTTGAGGTTCTATCTCTATATCCTCCCTCTCTTTCTTCCCGTATTTGCTACTCTCTCGATCTTTAGTTGTAGATCGTTGGAGTTCCTTAATTGCTCAATGCATTGAGTTTCTACAATCCGAGTTCATAAACCTTTGTTTGGTTTGAGTAATTGGATTGAGTTTACAACCTTTGTCGTTGCATGTTTTCCCTACTTTAATGAATCAACACGGTATTAGTTTATTGTTTTGTTTCTCTTACTTTTAATTTTTAGATATAGAAGATATTGTTACTGTCTTCTTGATCGTAACAAATTTGTATGTAATATTTTGCAGAGACTCTTCAAGTGGTTGACACAATTGTAATTGGCTCTTAACTATTCCACTCAAATCGTATCTTTCATATTGATCTCTCGCAGTGTCATGTCTAGCTTCTTTTAAAGAACTTGGGACAAAAGAAAAAGAAAGTGGTCTTTCTTACTTCGAAAAATATTAATAAAACTATTCAAAAAAATTTAAAAGCTTGTAACATAGTATTAGTATTAAAAAAGTCTAACCCATAATTTTTCTTCATTTTTTTCCCTAAAAAGTCATTCACAAAACTTACACAATCCAATTCTAAAACTAATTTTCTTTCTATTAATATGATAGCCAAAAGGCCCAAAATATTCAATTAGGTAAGATTTTATCAATTTTAACTTTTAAAAAGTTTCTTTTACCAAAAGCAACCGAAACAAGAATCGTTAAGGATAAACAATTCTTATGATCTATATTTATAAAGATTTTAAGAAAACATTTTCAAGAACATGAAAACTAAGAATAAAGGAAAAATACTAAGAAAAGGAAAATTAGATTTTCTGTTGAAAACAATATGTTCAAACGCTGATTTTTTTTTAACTCTAAATTTTAGTTCAAATTCAAATCCTAATTAACTTTCTAATTTTTCTTCTAAAGACATGTTGATTATATATAATTTTTTGGACAAATGAATCGAGCCCCACACTGAAATAATATATTAAGACTAAACCAACAGTGAAGTGTTATCACAGATGTGGCCTTATTTGTGGTTTTAATTGCTTTTTTTTTTTTAATTGCAAGTGGTAAAAACACAAGTATTTTTTTTTGAGGCCTCGGGCAAATGCCCATTTGCCAACCCTGTAAGCACGGCACTGATCTCACGATATTATATTACTATATTACTTTTACTGCTATGTGTTTATGTTATTTGGTGAACTCAGCTCTCTCTTTATCTTCATATTTTTGCAGTGCTCAAATCATTCCCTCCCGAGAGATTAAGAAAGAGAAGTGGTGAGATCTTGTTCTCGATTCTATTTGGTGATTTAATTATGTTGAATCCCTTTGAAAGCTTATACCTTTTTTTGTTGTTGTTATTGATTGGGTTTAGAAAGTGATAGATAAAGATGATAAACCTGAGGAAGATGAAGTATGATTTAGGAGATAGTCCATACGATTCAGTAACAAAAGTTTTGTTGGAGATAAACATAGTACAACCGGACTTAGTAAAACCGCTAATGTGGTGGTTTTTAGGTGGAGAGAAAGAAGTTTGGTTTGTTGAACTATTTAGTATTTTTCAAAAAATTTCTGAGACTTCTCGATGTTTTATTGTAAACAAATTTTTAGTTAGATATACGAAAGAATTACTGAAATAGTTCAATATCATGGTTTAATTATTATAATAGTTTTTTTTATCTTACAAAAAGATGAATGTGTAGAAATGTCCATATTTTTCTTGAATGATCGTTTTATTACTATCATGCCATTTTAATTTAATTTTTTTTGTGATTTTCGTTTTTATTACGAAAATAGCATTACAAAATAAAATAAAAATTTATTTAAAAAAAAAATTCGGAAACTAAAAAATTTAAAAAAAATTTGAAAAACTAAAAACCTAAAACTAAAAAATTTTATACCTAAATCTAAAAACACTCTTCTTCTTCTTCTTCTTCGTTTTCTTCTGGGTTTTCGTTCTCTATACCCGATTTCTCAGTTTTTCTTTGATTTTGGCTTAGATTTCGTTGATTTTCTCTGATTTGGGGTTTGATTTTGTTGTGTTTTGGTAATTTTCCGTTTGCTTTGTTGTAGGTTTAAGTTCATGTATTGTAGGTTTATAATATACTGAATGTTGTAGGTTTTAGTGAGATGTAGGTTTCTATTTGTGTGCTAGAGGTTTTCAGATTCCTTTGTTGTAGGTTTATGGAATTCTATTGTAGGTTTATGGAATTATGGTTGTAGGTTTCTGACGTAGTGTTGTAGGTTTATGGCGTAGTGTTGTAGGTTTCTAACATAGTGTTGTATGTTTACAGAATAGATTTTGTAGAGTTTTTNCGATGATAATTCATTTTATTTTGTGTTGCAGATCAATGGCAGAAAAGAAGATGTATCCTGAGAGATTGTTCCCTGCAGGACATGCTCCATTTGAATGAAAATCCCTTAACTATCATTGCAAGCTTCTTGAGTTTGAAACGCTTAAGATTAGAATTGAGGAAGGTGCATTCAAGGAGATTAGAGATAATGTCTCGGTCGGTGTACTTCTCAAACTTGCAACAATGAAGTATACATGGTCGGCGAAGCTTGTGGATTGGTTGCTGATGAATCAATTAAGAGTTTATGCAAAGAATGAAATTTGGGTCTTGGTAGGTTGTAGGCCAATCAGATTCTCTCTTCATGAATTTGAGGAGATTAGTCATATGAATTGTGGGGTGGTCGGGGAAGGCTTAAATGTGACCACCTCACATGAAGATTTCTGGACTGCCATTGGGACTGATCCTACCTTAGGGCCTAATTATCATGAGCTGAAATCGGCCTTTTCGAATTGCAGGTATGATTGTTTCTGTTTTGGTATTCGACTTTATTGTTGATTTATTGTTCAGGTGTTGTAGGTTTACGTTTCATGTGTTGTAGGTTTATTTTTAAGTGTTGTATGTTGATGATTCAAGTGTTGTAGGTTTATTGTTCGTGTGTTGTAGGTTTCTTGTTCAAGTGTTGCAGGTTTATTGTTCTTGTGCTGCAAGTTTATTGTTCAAGTGTTGTAGGTTTATTGTTCTTGTGCTGTAGGTTTATTGTTCATGTGTTGTAGGTTTTAAATTTTTTATTTTGAAGATTTAAATTTTATATTCTGTAGGTTTGTAGGTTCTGTTATGTAGGTTTATATGTTCTGTTTTGTATGCTTATACTCATGTGTTGTATGTTATATGTACAGCGATTGGACAGCGGAGAGAAAGAGGATGCTTGGTCTCCTTTTTATCCTTCACGTAGGTGTTAGATGGTTTACACAAATNGGTGTTTATGGTCTACACAGAGGCAGTAGGCTTCCTCTTCCTGTTGCTAAGATGGTGCTTGATTTAGAGGCTTTTGAACGGTACCCTTGGGGTCGAGAGGGATTTAGCGCTTTGATGCAATCGGTGAAATATGCAACATTAAGTGGATTAACGTATCTTCTTCATGGACCTGTACATGTGCTTCTCATATGGAGATATGAGTATATTCCAGCTTTCCGAATGTTTGCTAAACGGAGAGAAAATGTCAAAATTCCTCTCATTCGTTGGGGAGCATGCACGACACGAGCTACTCTTGAGGATGTACTTGAGCAGGATAGCCTGCAGACTGCTGACAAAAAGGTGAGTTAATAATACACACCATTTTCGTGTCTTGTAGGGTTTGATGTGCTGCAGGTTTTTATATTCTCTGTTGTAGGTTTTAGTTCATGTGTTGTAGGTTTATATTGTAGTTTCTATGAATTCTTGTAGGTTTTCACAGACATTTATGTTATTTTACCGTATTGATTTTGTAGATACGCGGGGAGAAACACATGGTTCATAAGCCGATTAAAGAACTATATCCACTTGGAGGTGGAGAGATTGAGGATCCGAAATTACACAAGATGATCCTCCATATCCTTGACGGCACTTTAGTTGAATTGTTTCNCTCCATATCCTTGACGGCACTTTAGTTGAATCGTTTTGGGATTGTGTTGACAAATTGACAGGAAATAGCCAAGTTACAGCAAAGAGGAAGAAGACTCTTCCTGAAAAAGGCAATAAGAAACCACGGATGGTTTCTCCTAAGAAGAATACACCGTGTAAGAAGGTGTCGAGTGCAGGTGTGTTGTTACTTTCTCGATTTAGGTTTTCATTCCCTCTCCATTTTCGTGTCTTGTAGAGTTTTAATTTCGTTGTTGTAGGTTTTTTTGTCTTGCAGTTTTTTACATGTGTGCTGCAGGTTTCCAGATTGCTTTGTTGTAGTTTTAAGTGCACGTAATGTAGGTTTATAATATTCTGAATGTTGTAGGTTTGAGTATGTTGTAGGTTATTATTTGTGTGCTGTAGGTTTTCAGTTTGCTTTGTTGTAGGTTTAAGTTCAAGTGTTGTAGGTTTAACTAACCTTGTTTTTTTAATAGCAGAAGCAGATGATGATGACATGAATATCAACTTGAAAGATTTTGTGAATGAGAAACGCAAAGAACTTTTGAAATCTGGAAAATGTAGGATCGAGATGAATGCCATCATGCAGATGTTGGATGATTTGGCCTTAAAGATTGAAGTGGCGGAGAAGAAAAATGCAGAGCATTTTGGATCATTGAAAACCGAGATGATTGGTGAGATGATCGCTTTGAAGAAAGATGTATATGATCGGTTTTCTGGTATGGAAACCAAGATATTTGGTGTTGAGAGTCATCTTCTTTTGGTAGAGGCGGATAAGAACAAGCAAGCTGAATGTGTGGTGGGAGTTGAAAACTCAGGTTGTAGCCATAAAGATGATGTTGATCTTGGTGGTAATCTACAGATTGTTGAAGAAGAGAAAGAAAAGGAAGCTCATGAACAGAAGGGAAAGGATGCTGCTCGTGGTGATAAGGATGATTCTCTGGTACGTACAACTTTTTTAAGGAGATTTATCCAAGAATTTATCCTCTTGTATTGTAGAATTATATAATAAACTGTATTCGCTATTGCTTCAATTGTCTGTGTTGTAGGTTTATATATAATGTTGTAGGTTTTATGTAAACCTATAAAAGAAATGTTTTCATATGTAAAACATTTCTCTTGTGTTGTGTGCTATGTATTAGCTGTGACGTAAACTCTAAATAATGTAATATATTGTTTGTTTTATCCATTGTTCTGTTTGTTGTTTTGTTCTTTAGGTTTTATGTTTGCATTTGTAGGTTTACTAATAAATTTTCTTTTTCTTTCAGTCTTGGAAACTTAGTACTCAAGAGACATCAGACCCAGAGTGTCCTATGTCATGTCTAGTTAGAACTAATGCTGTTCATGTAGGGTCACCCACCATCACTAAAGAACAGGGAATCAAAGAAGTACTTCTCATTCCACTACCAAACGACCCAGACGATGTAATGGATTTGACTGCAGCTAATGATTGGCTTGTGAAACCTTCACCCACCTTGGATGACAAGACTACACCAAAACCAGTTCCCCGTCCACGTCGTAGACTTCAACTACCTGCATCCCAGGTTAGAAGTGTTGTAGGTTTATGGAATAGAATTGTAGGTTTTCATTTCCCTGTTGTAGGTTTCCATTTCCATCTTGTAGGTTTTCATTTCCTTATTGTAGGTTTTTCCTTTATTTGTGGGTTTATGTTTGTATTGTGTTTTCATGTCTTGCAGATTTCCCGTTTCAAAGGATGTTCTATTCTTCAACGTATGCTGATGTGCCAAAAAAGGGACGTGATTTACGATCCAATAGGGTCTTATGAAAGGAAAAAACTGGTCCGACTGTTAGAATTTTGTGACCGAAAACCGTAAGTCATCTTTCTCTTTTGTGTATAAGTCTCATGTTATGGATTGTGTGGTGGTTTGTTTAAGCAATGTACCCATATAGGATACGTCTTACTGATGGCAGAGGGGCTCTCTTCTACAAATAGATTATGACTCCTAAGGAGATGTGGCCGCCACATGATAACGAGTTTAGTTGGCTGGGTACCAAAGTAAGTGTTGTATGTTTATTCAAATATATATTGTAGGTTTATGGAAATTTGTGCTGTAGGTTTATAAAAATTAGTATT
This sequence comes from Lepidium aucheri, assembly GCA_900406435.1. Classification (NCBI taxonomy): domain Eukaryota; kingdom Viridiplantae; phylum Streptophyta; class Magnoliopsida; order Brassicales; family Brassicaceae; genus Lepidium; species Lepidium aucheri. Next base: position 9,884 of record OVBA01000487.1, on the reverse strand, counting down.
GTAGGTTTATGGAGTTAGTATTATAGGTTTATGGAAATTTGTGTTGTAGATTTATGTAATTTAGTGTTGTAGGTTTATGGAATTAGTGTTGTATGTTTCGTGGTGGTGTTGTAGGTTTTTTCTAACACTGTATTTATTCTCCTTCTACACAGCATATGTCATCTATTATGGAGATGTTTACTAAGAGATCCATTCAGAGAGTCTGTCCATACAAAACAACTCGAATTGCCTTCATTGATCCATTTCTATCCTCCTATTGGTGTAAGGAATATGCAAAAAGTTATGTGGGCAAGGAAAGTACTTGGAACTTCCCTGCAGGTTATGCTGAGGTGTACAATTGTGAAAGTCTTCCATTCCCAACGTATAGGTAGTGGGGGAGAGACGTGGATACTCTGGACATTGCTCATAACGTTAATAATAACCATTGCTCCTATTTGTCTTTTCTTCAAATTCATCACTGTTCTTCACTTGAGTACTACTAATGTAGTCTTCATCTCCCGAACTTGCACCGTCCGGGTCATCACAATAGTCAAATATGTATTCCCCATCTTCATCCTTATTTTCTTCAGCCACATTGTTATTATCATTCTCGTCATCAATATTTTCAGCACACCTACAAGACTCGTCAGCAAACCTACAAGACTGATCACCAACCCTACAACCATCACCTACTTCATCTCTAACCATATATGATTCCACGTCTGAATTTTCACAGAACTGTACGCATATTCGACTGGAATCCTTCCAATACTTCTCTAGAAACACACGAACTGCTTTACTATCTTGGATGAAGACTGGTGGAGTATCTTGGGGTAAATTTCTCATGACAGCATCTGGATACCTATAACTTAGAGTCACGTAATAACACCGTTGAGTTAAACCAAAAGCTTCATACACCTTTGTTTCTAAGTCCTCCAGATTTGTGTTGTCATCCAATATGGTGGATTTGCTCCCATGAGATTTATCCAAATAAAAAACCCATCGACCATTCTCATCCCTCCATTCTCCACAAATTAATTGAAGTTTATACATCTCAAGACAAAAAACACAAGCTCAAAGGGGTTTAAGGTTGAATGAAGATGAAAAAATGGAGTTTTCGTCGTGGTTGTGTTGGGGAAGAAGAAGATAGATCTGTTTTTATTTTGGGGTAAAATGGTATTTTCATGTTCTAGGGTATACAATTGAAAAACCTACAACAAAGCAACTAAAAAACCAACAACACATAATCACAAAACCTACAAAAAATGATAATTAAACCTACAACAAAGACCAAACCCAGGAAAAAGGCTTATAACCAAGCACCAAAAAACCTACAACAAATAATCAATTAAACATCATTTAAACCTACAACTAAGAACTGATAAACCTACAACAAAGCACCAATAAAACCTACAACAACATAAAAATAACTCGAGAACTAATACATATCCATCCCACAAAACCTACATCAAATGATCAGTAAAACCTACAATAAAGATCTCACTAAAACCTATAATAAAGAAACTATTAAACCTACAATAAAGAAACTAAGTCAATAAATAAGTCATATACATCAACAACTGATAGGTGGACCTACAACAAATATCTCAGTAAACTTACAACAAAGACCTCAGTAAAACCTGCAACAAAGAACCTATTAAACTTACAACAAAGAAACTATTAAACCTACAACACATAATCACAAAACCTACATCAAATGATAATTAAACCTACAACAAAGACCACAGTAAAATCTATAACAAAGAACCTATTAAACCTACAACAAAGAAAATTAAGAGTTGAAAAATAAGATATATACATCAACAACTGATCACTAAACCTACAACAAAGAGCCAGTTAAACCTACAACAAAGACCTCACTAAAACCTACAACAAAGAACCTATTAAACCTACAACATTGAAACTATAAACCTACAACAAAAGACAACTGAGTCGACAAATAAGACATATCCATCCCACAAAACCTACAACAACTAATCAGTAAACCTACAACATATACCTCAGTAAAACCTACAACAACTAACTAATAAACCTATAACAAAGTACCTATTAAACCTAAAACAAAGAAAACTAAGTCGAAATTACGACATAACCGTCCCACAAAACCTACAACAACCGAACAGTAAACCTACAACAAATATCTCAGTAAAGCCTACAACAAAACACTAATAAACCTACAACAAATGAAACTGGAAACCTACAACACATGATCGTAAACCTACAAGACTATAACAATTTTCCACGTTTTTTCTCTCTGCTGACGTGGAATTATTCATTAATGGTAGTTTCGTAAAAAAAAAAATTTTCAAAGCAAACAGAGGTAAAACGGGATAGAAAATACCAAAAATAGTAGAATTGTAATTAAAAACTTTTTGAACAATTGTGGTTAATATAGGATGAAAAAAGACTATTCTAGTAATTCACCCTAGATATATTGTAAACATGTGTTGGTTTTTGATTTCTTTAGACAATGAGTAACAAACTGTTTAATATCATTATTTTTTAGAACTATTTCATATCATTGTATTATAATTCACATGTAAAATTGCTATTACAGAAAGTAAACAAATATGACAAAATAATATATGTACAATTATAGTCTATAATACAAGTCTCATGCGTAATATGGGATAATCACTAGTTATATTAAAGTGTTGAGAAACAAACAAGGCGTAACAGAATAAAGTTTTCCACACTTGTGTTAATCTATGAGGAAAATATAATTCAAATAATGGTCGCAATAACTCCAAAACCGAAAACTAAAAGAGACAGGAATTTTTTACGTAGAAAACTTTTTCAATGTGAGAAAGAAAAATCACAAGATCGTAGTCTACTCAACATCCACTATATCAAATGTATTTGAGTTACAATCACGCCCTCCCTGTTCACAACAAACAGATCCAGAGACTAAGACTCTAATGAGCAATCTCCAACACAAAACACACACAAACAAAAACAATACAAGAGAGTAATATACGAGCTAGAAATAGGCAGTTCCAAATGACCCTAAGTTTACTAAGGTTACGGTCACCAATTCCTATCTTCACCATTCAAATCCTAGGTAAATAAATCAGGAACAACTATGCAAAATTTCAGTTCAATCGGAGAAGAATTCACCTTGGGCTTTCCTAAACACTCTAGACGTATCCTGCTGAAAAACTGTCAATCCGTGGCGAGAACAACTACAGTAAAACTCAGAGTACTCTTGAACCAATCATTATCTACACTATTGAATTTGAAGAAACTTGAATCACGAAGCTACTCACAAAAATCAGCAAGATCAGAGCTCATTGAGTGACCAAACGCTGTCTCGAACAAACTCAGATGAAACATTTTCTTCTCTTCCTTACCTATGAGAAAGACTATGTTTTTCTCTATATTTTCTTGTTGTTATGCTTACCAAAATTTAGGTTAAGAAGTCTTATATATCTCCTCATTAACTCCAAGTCCAATATCAATCTCATAGATTGATATTAAGTTGGCCAACTCCAAGTTTTGTTCTCTTTGACCAAACCCAAATTGGTTTACTCCCTAGGAGGAAAACCAACAAACTCTCCCATCGATTAGGTGGAGGAAACCATCATCCCAACTATCTTTCGACAAACTTCAAGCTTCATTTTCGGCAATGACTTTATCATCATATCAGCTCCATTATCATTTATATGAATTTTTTCAAGTTCCACTTCTTTAGAAGCAACCACATCACATATCCAATGATACTTTCTATCAATGTGCTTTGAACGCATATGAAATGTCGAGTCTCCCAAGACAAATTGCGTTTTAACTATCACAAAGCAACACATACATATCTTGCTTGAAGCCAATATTCACAAAAGTTCTTCATCCACAACAAATCCTTATATAACCATGAACTTAGTTTAAGCGTAGAAAGTGCTACACACTTTTGTAACCTTTATTGCCATGCAACATAAAGATCCCAATTATTTTCACAAACGATATATACTTTAGAGAAACAAAATAAACGAAATTTTTATCTTACAAAAAAAGAGGAGAAACTTCACGACCAAAAACAAAAAGAGGAGAAATTTCTTGGAACAAAGTAATTTTTGGCTTTTTTCGACGATTTGTTTTTTTTTAAAAAAATATTGGCTTTTATTTAATTTTTGGATTTTTGTTGCTTTTTTTTTTGTTGTAGAAATCAATTCGCGTTAAAGGAACAATCTAGAAGAGAAAAATTGTATCCTTCGGTTTATATACTTTCCTTAATTGATTGAGGAGAGGGAATAGCTGCAGAACCTTGGCCTCTACTTCAACCTCCTTGTTTGAATTTATCGTCTTCTTCTTCGATTCTAACCCGTTTTAGGGAAACCCAATCGTCATGGCTAAGGAACTTGCGGCGAAGGCTAAAGAGGCTTTCGTTGACGACGACTTCGATATTGCTGTTGACTTGTACTCCAAAGCCATTGACTTGGATCCCAATTGCGCCGAGTTCTTTGCCGATCGTGCTCAGGCCAATATCAAACTCGATAACTTCACCGGTAACTTCTTCCTTCTGTAATCTTCTTCGTCTTTTACTGTAGTGCACGCCTTTTGGGCTTCTGTAATCTTCTTCTTCTTTTACTGTAGTGCACGCCTTCATATGTATGTTGAAGGTTGTTGATTTTACTCGATTCTGTGAATTTTAGGCTTTCGTTTTGTCTCCTATAGCTTTTCAGTATCACAACTCCTCTCCTAATATAGAGGTTTCGTATCAGTTAGGTGCTATATGATATATGTCTCCTATTTTGCTGTTTGTGGAACAACAATGTATCAGCATTGCTTTCAAGAACGAATGTCTTTTTAGCAAAAAAAAAAAAAAGGGCAATTCTTAACTGATCTGGTTGGTTTGGATTCTTTTGATCCTTCGATTATGAGATATGGAATATTTGGTTTCTTAAGCAGAAATGGTTTCAAAGATTCCATAATTTGCTTGTGTTATTACTATTGTTTGCTCTAGGATCCTCTGCATTTTCCTTCCATGGTTTGGTTGAAATAGTGTTATACAAGTTTACTGGTCCTACTAAATTTTTTAGTCTAATGGTAACATTTTACTCGATGAGCAGAAGCAGTGGCAGATGCAAACAAAGCAATTGAATTGGATCCCTCATTGAGCAAAGGATACTTAAGGAAGGGGTACGCTATTACTGTTTTCTTCTATGTGTCATTTTTAATCGTATGTAAAAGTTTTTGTGGTCATTAAGCTAAGTATATGATTCCTTTGCCTACTAGAGTTCTTGTAATTATCTTTCAAGTTATCACTTTTGTAGCTCATATTTGGGGTTTTATATTTGTAGAACTGCATGTATGAAGCTTGAAGAATATCGAACTGCTAAAACAGCTCTTGAAAAGGGTTCTTCCATGGCACCGAGTGATTCCAAATTTAAGAAGTTGTTAGATGAGTGCGATCTTCGAATCGCAGGTATAATTTAAATGCTTTGTTATTGTGTCTGGTTGGTTGGGTCGATGGTACAAACAATATAATATGTTATTCACCTAAGGTTTCGACTTATGGATCTCGTTGATATCATTTTCAGAGGAAGAGAAAGATTCCGTTCAATCGGTGTCATCCACTTTCCCTTCAAGTTCGACAGCACCACCAGCATCAGAATCAAAACTTGATTTTACCCCTGCGCCTGCAGCACCAGCTAAAGCAAAGTACAGGTATTTTTTTTATTGTAGAAAAAAATACTGATTTCAAATTTCCAAAGGTTGTAACAATCATCAAATATCTCATATTCTTGTGTGTTTAACAGACATGAGTACTACCAAAAGCCAGAAGAAGTTGTGGTAACTATTTTCGCAAAAGGGGTACCCAAGCAGAATGTTAACATAGACTTTGGTGAACAAATTGTGAGTACACGGCTCTTAAGAACCCAACTCAATACTGCTTCTGTATGATTATGTGTTCATTTTTTCGGTTTGGTTCTGTTGATGTGCAGCTTAGTGTCGTCATTGATGTTCCTGGAGAGGAGGCTTATCATCTCCAACCGAGATTGTTTGGAAAGGTAATTACTTTGTCCAACGAAAAAATGGTGGTTTTTCTTTCAGCACTGTGAGTTCAAACACTTTCCTTCGTGGTGTATATCCAGATAATACCAGATAAGTGCAAATATGAAGTATTGTCAACCAAAATTGAGATCCGTCTTGCAAAATCAGATATAATCACATGGGCCGCGCTCGAACATGGCAAAGGGCTAGCGGTTTTTCCAAAACCTAATGTCTCATCAGGTAATTTACCTTTTTCTTCTCGAGTTATTCATTGGATGAGCTCACTAGAAATCTCTTGTCATGTAATTCATATGTTGTATGTATGATGGTGCAGAGGTCTCCCAGAGACCAGCTTATCCATCTTCTAAGAAAGTTAAGGACTGGGACAAACTAGAAGCTGAAGTGAAGAAACAGGTCTGTCCCTCATCATACTTAGAATCTTTTACCAAACAGTATGTTTATTCTTCTTTATGTTTTAATTGTGGTTGATTTACAGGAAAAGGATGAAAAACTGGAGGGAGACGCAGCTTTGAACAAATTCTTCCGAGAGATATACCAGAATGCGGATGAAGATATGAGGCGAGCGATGAGCAAATCATTTGTGAGTATCTATCTATATTATCTTTGGTCTTTCTTTTTCCATGGAGACTAAAAGAGTTTTGTCTTTTTGATTTGGGTTTGGACAATGAACAGGTGGAATCGAATGGGACTGTTCTGTCGACAAACTGGCAAGAGGTTGGGACTAAGAAAATCGAGAGCACGCCCCCCGATGGCATGGAGCTCAAGAAATGGGAGATCTGATCTGATGTGATGATCCTTTCTTTTAACGCACTTGTGGGTTTGCCTAGATCTAGACGAATCTTAAAACCTGGTCCCTTTCTTTCTGTAATGAGGATCCTTAAGGTTTTTCCTTTTGCTAAATATGGCTTTCTTCGGCTATGTGCTTATGGCCTTGGAACCTAACATTTTGATGTGTTATGCGAATATGCTAATAACTTCATCCTGATCACTATCCTCAAGGTTGTTTTTTGACACTAAAGTCTGCAAAACCAAATAACCCATATAGATGATGCTTTTGTGTGTTATACTTTCAGCTATATCTGGAATAATTCATATCTTATAAAGTTATAATATAATGTTCAATGCGTCAATATTACCAAAATATATGAGTCAGCAATTATATTATGGATCAGTCAACACCAAAGGTCGTAAGACACCATAAATATAATATAAAGTTGCCAAAATATATGTGGCAGCAATTATATCATAGAGCACTCAACACCAAAGTTGTAAGTCACCAAAATTAGTCCAAACTCCGATATTATTCGACTATTTGAAATTAAATCTAAAGTGGAAAAAGAACTATATGAGATTGAATTAGTTAGGTCAAGACACTTTTCTTGTTTACTCGAACAGCAAAGGAGAGGAGAGGTCCAAGGTAATTTCTTTTATCAAACTCTGTTTTTTAATAATTGAATTTACAATATCTGATCTATGACACAAAATCACAAAATCGACTCTTTAAAACCTGTATTAATCTTCCGATATGCCAAATTTTATCAAATTTTGTTATGTATTATATTGTACCTATAGTTATCAATCTTCATCGATAAGCGTTTTGATTGTATATGCTATATTTTTTTAATAAACGTGCGCATGGACATGATGTTAAGACTATCTGCATGATCCGTAATTTGCGTTCCTAATTAAGGATTAGCATTTGGTAGATCTAACTTAGTGTAATTTTTTACATTATTTTATCAATATCTGAACTTAATAAAAGAGAGGATCATTTTGTTTGTAACCTCAATTTGTAAGAAATTAACAAAATCCTCAATTTAAAAGTTTTTTTTTCTCACCTCTTAATTTTAGCATCCTAGTTGAATATGATAGTGGTGATTGTTTATTAAATTAAAAAAACATTAGAGTAGTTAGTGGTATGAGAAAAGACATTGTAGAAATTGTATCGGTCATATGTTTGGACCATTTTCAAAAATAACATATATTTTTGAAGGTCAATTGCAAAAATAATTCATATTTTTCTTTTTCTAAAATAACTTTGTGACTTTATATATTTACAATCATGTCATTATTATTGTTATTATTATTATTATTATTATTATTATTTATTAAATTTCAAAAAATACTTAAAAAACATAAATATTTGTGACAAACAACTTATTTACAACAATGTCATATTCTTCAATATTTTTAACCACCATTAACAACCAAAAATGAGCTCTAAATGCTCACTTACCTACCATTTATGGACTCAATAAGCTCTAAATGACTAACATAACATCACATTCTTCTACTCTGTCACCAAATTCATCCAAAAAACTCTCTCATTTGCATTTCAAATTTTTATATCTTCTTGTTTCTTCTTGTTTTTTATGTTTTAGAATTAAAAGCGATTGGATTTCGTCGGTGTAAGCTTGACTCAAAGTTCTGGGCAGTAATTGAAGGTAAACACAATCTTAATCTAACTCATTACTATTTTTCATTTTTTTTGCAGAGAGTAGACTTTATTTTAAGTCTACTTCGGTTGTAGACTTAAAATAAAGTCTACAAGTCAACATATGAGCTAGTTTGCATTTGACCAATGTGTTGTAGACTTAAAACTAAGTCTACATTTTTCTCTTTGTTGAGAAAAAAATTTGGATGTAGACTTAATTTTAAGTCTACATTAAAAAATGTTAGTTTTGCAATTGACCAATATGTTGACTATCACAAAAATTTTAAAAGTAGAATTCTTTTGAAGTCTACTGAGGTTAGTTTTGCTATTGACTAAGTTTGATTTTTTCAGTTAAATCTATTCGGGAGGTCTACATTTCGTAGAGTTAATTTAAAGTCTACTTTTCAAAATGTAGACTTTATCTTAAGTCTACTAATTATTAGCTTACTTCATTCTACATATGACGTAACTAAATAAAAAAGCAAACTTTATTTAAAATCTACATTTCTGAAAAGTAGACTTCAATTAAAGTCTACAAAATGTAGACTTACAAAGTACATTTAACATAGAAACTCAAACTTAGTCAATTGCAAAGCTAACTTCAATATACTTAAAAAGAAGTCTACTTTTATAAACATATTGTAGACTTCTGATGTAGACTATAAATTAAGTCTACTTCTGAAAATTCAAACTTTCGTCAGATACAAAACTAACCCTTTTAAATGTAGACTTAAAATAAAGTCTACTTCTGGAAAATCAAACTTTGGTCAAATCCAAAACTAACCATTTAGTAGACTTTATTTTAAGTATATTTTTAGTAGACTTAAAATAAAGTCTATTATGACAATTCTAGTAAAACTCAAATTATAGCATATGTATAATGTTTTTTTGTGTTTTTCCTATGTGTATTTACTCATTTACCTTCCTGTATATAAATTTCACATGTTTATGTGTTATATTTATGGTTTACTAAATTTTTGATATAATTTAGGCATGTAGCTCATTCTGAGTAGACTTTATGTAAAGTCTACGTTAAGTCGAGTTTATGTAAAGTTTACATTATTATGTAGACTTTATATAAAGTCTACTCTAATAATTTTGTTAAAAATGAATTTATAGCATATGTATAAATTTTTTTCTTTTGTATCTTTTCATGTGTGTTATTGTATCTGTATAAATTTTACATGTTTATGTGATATATTGATAGTTTAATAGAATTTTGAAATAATTTTGATAATTAACTCATTCTGAGTAAACTACATTTGAAGTCTACATTGAGTAGACTTTAAATAAAGTCTACTATGATAATTTTTCAAAAATAAATTTATAGCATATGTGTAATGTTTTTTTTCTCATGTGTGTTTTTTTACTTCTATATAAATTTTACATATTTATCTATTTATGATTTAATAAATTTTTGAAATAAGTTGGATAATTTGCT
>OVBA01000486.1:0-65316 GCA_900406435.1 Lepidium aucheri | reverse complement strand
ATATAGAATTTTTGGAAAATATGAGAGATTTCTCTAATTGAAGCTTTAAGCTTTGTTTGCTGGTTTATTTTAGTATGTGGAATCATTCTAAAATACAAGTTTGAATTTATGTCTTTGTGTAGAATCACTTAGGCTTAGGTTTGTGATCTTATCACAAGGGCTTTCACACCTAGCCATCTTCGATTCATCCAGCATCCAGTTTCCATCCGCTGATTGTTTAGAGAGTGACTTTAGTCCAACTAATCAATCTCATCAATCCACCAACGATCATCTATTGTTCTTGAGGAGAGTGACTTGGGTCCAACCTCTTGAATCTGTTAGCTACCTTGTGAGATCAATCTCTCTAATTTTGTATCATTTGGTATTAGAGCTAAAGACTCTTTTTTATTAATATTTTTTATTATTATCATAAAAAATCATTTTATTTATCTTATTATCATAGAAAAAATAAAAATAAAAATTTTGTTTTATATTTCATTTATTTTCTCTGTTCTTGTTTATAAAAGAAAAAAAATTTGTTTTAGTTTAGAGAACAAAACTTTTTGAAGAAGGAGAGAGTGATGTGAACTCAAAATAAGGTTCACATCAATGGTCATCAACAAATGGTTCAATGCAAATCAGTACAAAAATTCTAAGAAGGTTTTAGAAGATAATGAGATTATCAAACCAAGAAAATGTCTACATACAAAGAACCAATCACCATTAATGGTGATACCAAAAAATGTCAATATCAAATTTTATGATTTTTGTAATTAATTTGATTTATTTGGTATTTATGTATTTTTTTTGGCTACCAAGTTTTGTAACTTTATATAAGAATCTTCAATCTCATTTTAAATACACATAGAATTTTTGGGAAATATGACCGATTTCTCTACTTGAAGCTTTAAGCTTTGTTTGCTTGTTTATTATAGTATGTGGAATCATTCTAAAATACAAGTTTGAATCTATGTGTTTGTGTGGAATCACTTAGGCTTAGGTTTGTGATCTTATCACAAGGGCTTTCACACCCTTCAATAGCGATCTTTGATCCATCCATCATCCAGTTTCCATCTGCTGATTATTTAGATAGTGATTTGAGTCCAACTAATCAATCTCATCAATCCACCAACGATCATCTACTGTTCTTGAAGAGAGTGACTTGGGTCCAACCTCTTGAATCTATTAACTACCTTGTGAGATCAATCTCTCTGATCTTACATCATTTGGTATCAGAGCCAAAGACTGTTTTTATTAATATTTATTTTATTATCATAATAATTGTTTTATTTATTTTATTATCGTAGAAAAAAAGAAAAAAAAACATTTTTGTTTTATATTTCATTTATTTTCTTTGTTCTTGTTTATTAAAAAAAGTAGTTTTAGTTTTGAGGACAAAACATTATGAAGAAGGAGAGAGTGATGTGAACTCAAAATAAGGTTCACATCAATGGGTCATCAACAAAAAGGTTCAATGCAAATCAATGCAAAAATTCTAAGAAGGTTCTTGAAGATAATCAGATTATGAAACCAAGAAAATGTTAACATACAAAGAACCAATCACCATTAATGGTGATACCAAAAATGTCAATATTAAATTGTATGATTTTTTAATTAATTTGATTTATTTGGTATTTATGTATTTATTTTGTTTGGCTACGAAGTTTTGTAACTCTATATATGAATCTTCACTCTCATTGTAAATATACAAAGAATTTTTGGAAAATATGAGAGATTTCTCTACTTGAAGTTTTAAGCTTTGTTTGCTTGTTTATTTTAGTATGTAAAATCATTCTATAATACAAGTTTGAATCTATGTCTTTGTGCGGAATCACTTAGGCTTAGGTTTGTGATCTTATCACAAGGGCTTTCACACCCTTGAGTGGCGATCTTTGATCGATCCATCATATATTTTCCATCCGCTAATTGTTTAGAGAGTGACTTGAGTCCAACTAATCAATCTTATCAATCTACCAACGATCATCTATTGTTCTTGAGGAGAGCGACTTCAGTCCAGCCTCTCGAATCATCACCTATCTTGTGAGATCAATCCCTCTGATCTTACATCATTTAGAACCTGGCTCTGATACCAAGTTATGCAAGATTGAAATCATTCCAGCTTAGGATCACTCAAGGATCAAGAGATTCCAAGCTCTAGCTATGCGGAAGGTGGTGATGGAGGTGGAAATGATTGATTCGCTCAATCATTGGACGAACAAGAGTGTCTGAATCACTCAAACAATTTTAATCCATAGATCAATAGACCAAAAAGTATCTCACAAACTTAGGATCTAAAGATACGAACAAAAGAGAACAAAGAAATCCACCAAAGTCTCTAATGAAACACAAAATAAACTCTTTTGCAAGGGGGATACAAAGACAACTTTGTAAACTTAATAATGATTATCTGATTTCTAAAAGGATTGATGTCTAAAATGAAAGGTTACACGAGCTTATATAGTACTCAATAGAATATATAGCTAAATCAAAAGAACAAATACTCTACATTTAATCTATATGGCTGTTGGAGAGGAAATGTTTAGCTAAGTAAGGAAACTCGTGGCTCTTGTATATTGACAGCTTCTGGATGATTCCATGTCTTATTAATCTTCTATAACTCCCTTAATATGCACCAAATTAATATAGAGCCGTTGGTATTTACTCCTTGATGTTCTTGACTTCAAATATGGAAAGTCATTGTGTATGAGTGAGAAAGATTGGATCCTCCTGATCCAATGGCTGAAAATGCATCTTGAGGTGGTTTTGAGAAGCTCTAGGTGTAGTACATACTCTCTCGGTCACCACAAATAAGTTTTATCTTGACCAAACTCGTGAGACTCCAAATAAGAAAAGTTGAGTTACCATCAAATTAGAAATTGAATAACTTCTAAACCAAAAATGATTTTGGTTTGATTCCAACTCTCAGTAAACCATTGAATACTCAAGATTGTATATATATTTGGTTTATAGCTTAAATTCTCATGATTTGGTCGTAAATCTCCAATTAACGCACATATGTCTAAACCAAAAAAGTTGGAAATGGCTTAAATTGAAACATGGATATCTTCTTCATATGAACTCCGAATAAACTGATTCCATTTCGAGACATGCTCTAGAGGAGTTAGGTTTCTAGATAAAGTTGGTGTGCACCTTAAATCTCTTTGTTGGGAAAATAATCTCCACGAAATGAACATATGTCTTTGGTATTCTCGGATTTGTTCTTTCCGGGGTTCTTGGTTGGTTGGTGTTATCTCCATGATCCTTGGTTGATTGTGGCTTAATAACCTCATCATACTCTCCCTCTTGAAAAAGATTTGACATCAAAATTGTACAATATGCACCAAGAGAATGCAAGTTAGCTTTTATTCATTTTTGGGAGCTTAGGGTTAGGGTCTTACCTTGATATGATTTGGGTTTATTGAGACGTGGGGGATCTAGAGGTTCTCCTTTGAGTAGGTAGGATAGAATGACTCCTCTGCTCATATCTAGTTTAACATCTACTCCTTAAGGGGGCTTGGTAGTGGTTAGAAATGGTGCCTCTCTTCTATTTCTAATAGCTTGTTCTAATCGCAAGTTCTTTTCTGATGGAACTCCCGTGTTCTTTGCTCCTTTAGTTCCTGAAACCAGCTCAACATTTTGGTCAGGAATCAAGTGCATTATGGATTTTCTAGGATAAGATAAACTTGATATATCTATTTCTTTAGCACTAGTTTCAGCAAAGTTATTTTCTTCTTGCGATTTTACACAAATTGTTTTCTCATGTTCTAGTATGTTCAGTAAACTATTTAATACAGTTGTGTCATCATGAGAAAATCGAGTCAAAGGTAGACTTAGCTGTCTAAAACTCTCAGTGCTCTTAGCTTGGTCTGGTGGTTTCTCTTAGATGCTTTCTTTTCTTCTTGTACTTTGAACAGTCTTATATTTGAATACAATAGTTGCAGCTGATACTAATCCAAGCTTTTGATTCTTTGTTCGCTTAGATATGGCTAGCTCTTGTCTTCCATTACAAGTTCTGGTGCTTTATATTCCCTCATTGAATTTGTATCTGCATAGATTCTCAATGGCAAGAGCAAGTGTACTATATCTGATCTTGAAATTGTAAGAATTGTTTGTGAGATACTTGTTCTTACATTTTAGCTTCAACAATCTGCATGAGGATTTGGAGTTTTTCTTTTTCCCTATCTCTTAATTCTGTATCAAATTCTTTTGACAAAGACAAATGCATTATACTAGAATTGAAATTTAACAAAACAGATTGATCCATATCATCACTTGTTTTAGGTAATCCAATTTTCTGATTTAGTAACCTTCTTTAAAGGAAAATTCTCAGCATAGTGTCCTCTCTTATGACATTTATAACATGTCTGATATTTAAATTTATCAGAGTTGGAATACTTACCTTGTTGTAGTGTTGCTGGTCGGGTTTGTAAAGTACTAGAGCTAGAGATATTGATCTCTTGTTGCGGTCTCTTTGTACTATACATTGACTCTAATTGTTGTGCTTTCTTATCCTTTATGTTCAGATCTTTTTTGGGCTCAGGGTTATGATCATACTTATGCTTAGAGATAAGTGGCGTTTTTGGTGAAGAAATAACTCTCTTTGGTGTTGCTTGGTACGTCTCCACAAATTCTTTATACATTCTAGACTTGAGATCCCTCCAATCTATCATTGGTTTGTTGTTGATGGTCAGAGTGTTCTCCTTTAGCCACCAAGTGTAAGCTTTCCCAGTAAATGCTGAGGTAGCTTGTGATAGATTCTTCTCTTTGGAATATTGTTTGATTGTAGCCATTTTTCCATGTTGCTTTCCAATTCCAAGTATACTTGAGGGTCTATACTTGATCCTGAAAAGACTAGGTAGCCACTTCCTTTTATTGGGTGGCTTTTTGGTGCTGGTTGGTTTTGGATAAGCTCTCTTGGTACCAGCTGGGTTTGAATAAGCTTGTAATTGGTATGGAACTGCTCCATAACTTCTAGACTTCTTTTCATGCTTGGAAAAGCCATGATATTCATATAGATCCTCCTCTGGCTCTTTACCATGCTCATTCTCATATGAAATTGGTTGGCTCCAAGTTTCAATTTGTGGCATTGCGGCATATGGCTTGAACTCGTGTAAGCTGAAAGAGTAACAATTCGTAGGTTCAGGTTCTACTACCTCACGTCCTTATTCCTCTCCAAGGTCTCAATCTTCAGAGTAAGATCCTTCAGCACTTTCTTCCTCTCCTTTCCAATAGTTATGGTCGGATTCATCACCCAGTCAATCTTGGAAGTGCTGCACTCGTTCAGTTATTCTTTGTACTCTATATCCTCGCACAAGTCAATAAGAGACTCAAATCAAAGTTATGAAAACAAAGCAAAACAATTTTTATTTTATTTTCTTTTTAAAACAAAGAAACAATCAAAAGAACAAAATTGAAACATAATTCTTTTTTGATTTTCTTTTTAATTAATAAAATAGCAAACGACTTGTAAAAATCAAAGCAACAATTTTTATAGGCCGTCTGGGTTTAAATTAACAAGAACAAAAGGAATTAACTTTTTATAAGTGTTTATGGATTTTATAAAATTGAAACAAAACAGATGAAACAAACTTTTTATGAATTTTCTATTTATAGAAAAGCAAAAACAAAAGAGAAAATAAATAACAAAAAATGAAATGAAAGGAGCTTTTAGCTCTGATACCAAATGATATAAGATCAGAGGGATTGGTCTCACAAGGTAGCTGACAGATTCAAGAGGCAGGACTCAAGTCACTCTCCTCAAGAACAATAGATGATCGTTGGTGGATTGATAAGATTGATTAGTTAGACTCAAGTCACTCTCTAAACAATCAGTGGATGTAAAATGGATGATGGATAGATCGAAGATCCCCACTCAAAGGTGTAAAAACTTTTGTGATAACATCACAAACCTAATCCTAAGTGATTCTATACATAGACATAGATTCAAACTTGTATTTTAGAATTGTTTTACTGACTAAAATAAATAAGCAAACAAAAAGCTTAAATTTTCAAATAGAAAAATCTCTCGTATTTTCCAAAAATTCTATGTATAGTTACAAAAAGAGTGAAGACATGTTTATAGAGTTACAAAACTTGGTGGCCAAACAAAATAAATATATAAATATCAAATAAATAAAATTAATTACAAAAATCATAAAATTTAATATTGGCATATTTTATATCAAAATATGTATTATAAATATGCAAAGATATTTTATATCATAAATCAACTAATTAACTAGCCAGATTTCAATTCATATATTTCATGCATTTATATTTAGTTTAGTATATAAACTTGTTAAATATTTATTTTAAAAAGCTCTATATAAAATCAAGGTTTAAATATATAAAACTAAAAATTAATAAAATAAAAAATATTAAACTGAAAGTTATAATTTTGAATTATGAAATTTTATATTATATTCTAATATCTATAGAACAGAAATTTATATAGAGTTTTATGTTGTGGTATACAAAATAATAATACAGCATATAGTTTAAAATATATCCCAAATTCAACTCTTATTCGCAATTATAAAAAATTAATACAAAAAGTAACATTTACTCGATACAAAAATACATGTATCAGTCTTTTATGACATAAAAATGTATAATATACCTAGACGTTGATGGATATAAGAGTTGATAACTTTTTTTCTTTTCTAGAAAAATGAATATAACTTGTATAAGAAATCAATTTTCAGATATTTTTAAATGAAGTATTAATTAGATTAAATACTGTCAAATCGTTTTTATAAGATTTAAACTATGGTTGAATACCACAATATTTTTCTGTGTAAAATTCATTCAAGTCATTATGTTCTGCTATTTTACTTCTCATCTCCAGAAATGCAAGTCAACATACAAATTCATAAATTAAATACAATATAATTCATTTTCAGAACTGTCAACTATTAATATTATGATTAATAATATTTAATTCACATTCCTTCCAGCAAAGTCCAAATTGAATCTCGAAATTTAAATATCTAATATATATCATCGTAAAAGTTTTTTGAAATAAAGTATAAACTTAATTTTGTGTATTGTCTATCATTTTGCAGCATTAGTTTGTATATTTAAAGATAAATGGTAAAATTACAAACAAACATAATAAATATTTTTTTCAACAAAAGATATGAAATTATCATAATATAAATATAGCTAAAATTACATACATAGTAAAATATATAATAAATCAAACATTTATAAAATTATATACATTTTATTTGTCAACAGTAATATTAATATTGGGCCACAATGACCGGTCCATTAGCCAAATTTCTACATAAATCTTATAGGTGGTCGGATTCGATCCCTGATTGTGTATGTGCACCTGCCTTTTAGTAGATTTACCAGCAGGCACTGAACTAAAGGTCAATTGCTTATAAAATTATATACATACTGAAACAAAAATAATAAATAAATAAAAGCATTTGTAAAAAGCTTTGCACATAATATTGACTTCGATACAAAATATATTCTTTTAATTAATAAATATGAAAAATATAAATTTAATATTTAGTTTTTCATATTATTACTTTTTAAATAGAAAAAATTAACTAATATAACCTATTTTATTTTATATATTACTAGGATAACCTCTTTTTCCAAATTACTTAGATAACCTACTTTTTCAATATACCTATTTTACCCCACACTTCAAAAAACCCATTTATCAAATCATATTGCTCTATTTCAATTTTTCCAGAAACATAAATCTATTATCTGTTCTAGTTTTGTTAGGTTACACAATACAAGATGCCAGAGTTATCTGTTGCATAATCAGGTTTGTTATAATTTAATTTTAGTGATTCCTAAATATAAATTGTGTTTTTAATTGAATATTGATTAGTATTGAGTTTCTTACTCTTTAAAACATGTTTGATTTTAATGAAATCAAAGACCGATGTTTTTTGCGAAAATGTTGGATCGATCGGATTTTAAAGGGGATAACGATATAGACCGATCGATCTACAATGAGATCGATCGATCCAGACAATTTTGTATCGAAGTAAAAAGTTGCAAACGACATAGACCGATCGATATAAGGTGAGACCGATCGATCCAATTAATTCTGTATCAAATTTTAAAGGGTATAACGACATAGACCGATCGATCTGCAGTGAGATCGATCGATCCGGACAATTTGGTCTCAAATTAGAAAGTTGCTAATGACATAGACTGATCGATCTAAGGTGAGACCATCGGTCCGGTTTACTCTACAAGTTTTTTTGAGAAAAAAGCCGAATACTTGCATAGCTCATTGCATGGATCAATCGATCAGTATTTTTCTAGAAAGCGTAAGAGTTTTGCATCATATATCAATCGGTCTACGCATCCAGAAAAAAAAAGTTTGTCTAATTTTTGGTAGACTTGTAGGTTGTCTGTCAGATTTTTGGTAGACTTGTCGGAAGTCTACCAGATTTTTGGTAGACTTACAGGAAGTCTGCCAGATTTTTGGTAAACTTGCTGTAAGTTTGCCAGATTTTTGGTAGACTTGCAAGAAGTTTGCCAGATTTTTGGTAGACTTGCAGGAAGTCTGCCAGATTTTTGGTAGACTTGCTGGAAGTTTCCCAAATTTTTGGTAGACTTGCAGGAAGTCTGCCAAATTTTTGGTAGACTTGCAGAAAGTCTGCCAGATTTTTGGTAGACTTGCTGGAAGTCTGCCAGATTTTTGGTAGATTTGCAGGAAGTCTGCCAGATTTTTGGTAGACTTGCAGGAAGTCTGCCAGATTTTTGGTAGACTTGCACGAAGTCTGACCGATTTTGGTAGACTTGCAGGAAGTCTGCCAGATTTTGGTAGACTTGCCGGAAGTCTGCTAGATTTTTGGTAAACTTGCAGGAAGTCTGCCAGATTTTGGCAGATTTGCATGAAGTCTGCCAGATTTTTGGTAGACTTGCAGAAAGTCTGCCAGATTTTGGGTAGACTTGCTGGAAGTCTGCCAGATTTTTGGTAGACCTGTGGGAAGTCTGCCAGATTTTTGGTAGACTTGCAGGAAGTCTACCAGATTTTGGTAGACTTGCAGGAAGTCTACCAGATTTTTGGTAGACTTGCAGGAAGTTTGCCAAATTTTTGGTAGACTTGCAGAAATTTGACCAGAACAAAAAAATTTCAATTATGTAAGCCTAAAACATATAGTTTGGTTTGAGGTTAATTATATGTTTCCAAATTATATACTTATATTAACTTAAAAAAATTGGTAAATTCTTTTTTTTCTATTTTTATAAAGGAAATGGGTATTTTGGTAATTAAAAATATAGAGAAAAAAGTAGGTTATATAAGTAATTTTTAAAAAAGTAGGTTATTTAAGTAATTTATAAAATAAAGTGGGTTATTTAAGTAAATTTTCCTTTTAAATAATATCATAAATTTGCTTATAGATATTCTAAATATTTGATATTAAATATAATAATATATAAGATTATCCCGGGAAAAACTAATGTAAATAATTGATTTTAATAAAAATCTTAATTCACATATTCTAATTAATTAATTATAAATTAAATAAAATGCAATACATCTAACGCTTTAGTCTTCAGTTTTATTCTTTATGCATTTACACATCATTACTAGCTTATTTCTCTGCTTATGAATTGTGATCATTATTTTTTCAAATAACTTGTTTGTTATCTCTACTATATCTCTTTGAAATATCGCATTGCACTATCTGACATTCAGGAAATTGATTCTATATTAATTGTTACCATGACTATGAGACTGTTCAAAATCGAAGCGACATAGTCTCTATTCTTATTTTTCTTTGATATTCACAAAATAAATTGTTCATTCTATTTTGTGAATCTCTAATATATGAGGCATAGAAGAGAGACAGAAAAATTAATGTGTAAAATCATGAAACCAAATAGAAAGAGTTGCGTATAGGTAATATAGGGAAAGCAAGCAATTATGGGGGTGAAAGAAAGAGCATGTCTTGATAAGAAGATTATGATTGGAGTCTTGATCATGGAAAAGAAGATGAAATGCGGCCCTGAGGTATTTTTTCATTTCATGCTCAATTCCGCATTTATTTCTCTAGCGATTAGATTGTAATAATTTTCTTGCTATGGTTAGATTTTCTTTTTTCACTTTATAGTTACTATTGCAGGTGGATTTGAGATCTTACTTTGATCCACGAGAACAATTGATAACCAGTAAATCATTAAGTCGTGAACTCGGCTAAAGAGTCATCTCGGCTCTCGGTTGACAACTCGGAAAGATCCCTATTTAGCTGATCACTAAACGAGAAGAGCTGCAACTCGTTGTTGAAGATAAAAGAAAGTTTTCCTAATTCAGATAATGAGAACTTTCGAAGATCTAGCAAGAATCTTTCTATTTTCTGCAAATCTAAACAAATGTAATCTTTTCTATTTTCAAGGGATTGTAACTGTGTCTATGATCTATAAATAGAGGTGAAATCCCTTGAGAAAAGGATCCACGTTTTAGCATTTTGGAGTTTATAATAAGAACTCAACCTAATCACTTCTTACTCGAGCAATTTCTTTGTGTCTCTCGGAACCAAGATCAAGAATCTGCACCCATCTTCCTTCTACTTTAATCAGAGCTTGATTTAAAACTTTTTGTGCTAAATCCTGCTCGAACATTAATGTATTCGATTATCATTTTCTAAATCATATACTAAATTAGACATAACCATGCATTTCGTATTGCTTGAGAAAAATAAAACTTTACTTACCAAATATATTTACATCAGTATGAAATATAATTGTAAATTATTACATTAGAAATAATTATATATTATATGTATAAGTTTTTGTTGTATGTGATCATTTATATAACAGAATATTAAAAAATAAACAAGTAAACCAAAATTAGATTGAATTCTTATATTCATATGATATATCATTTTTAGAAATTATATTTATAACATTGTTTAAATTTTACAATTAAATATTAGTTGATAACTATATTTTGTTACACTATACAAAAAATAACTAAAATAACATCGTGTTATTTTTAAGTAAAGTATAGCATCTTATCGTCAAAAAATATTTTAAAATCGAATATTAAATAATATATATTTTTAAACACTATTTCGAATAATTGTGGATTTCAAAATTAGTACTTTATAATTACCAACTGCAATTTCTCCTATTAAATAAATAAAAAAAATTGTTACAAATTCATGCTTAATGTAAGCTAAAGACGATAAATCATAGTACAAAACCAAAAATATAAAACGCTATTCATACATATATTCAGAAATATATCTTTCGAGTGGGTCTTTAGTATGACCTTATCCCCACTCGAAAGGTATGTTTTTTGAAGACGTTCTTAACCACTCGAAAATATTAAATATCTTGGTTAGTAGGACCTTAATCAAGATTTTATGACTTAGTTTTTTGAAAATGTTCGAGAGTCCATTCTCAAAAAGATGATCTAAAATTCAGATATTGAAAGCAAGAGTCTTGAAAGCAAGAGTTTTGATCTATTCCGTACAAAACTAGGTTTTGCGTTAGTGAAAACTTAATCTTGGTGCGAACGTAAAAAATTAGTCTCGTCATAGTACGAAAGGTTAATCTCATCAAAGTGTGAGAAATTAATTGCGTCAAAGTACGAGAATTTGATCTCGTTAAAGTGCGAGAAATTAATCCCATTAGATTATGCGCGAAGTTTTAACACTCGGTTGTGTGCAAGATTTTAAGACTCGGTTTTGGATGTGGGAGATTTTAAGACTCGATATTATGTTGTTGAAAGTTTTTCGAAGTTTACTCAGTAAGATTTTAAGACTCGGCTTGGTTATGTAAAATATTTTTGAGGTCTACTTGGCGAGATTTTAAGACTCGGTTTTTGCTAAGAAAATTTCAAATTTTACACGGCGAGATTTGAAGACTCAGCCTTTGTGAAAAGTGTTTCGAGGTTTACTCGACGAGATTTTAAGACTCGGCTTTTTGATGTGAAAGTTAGAAATTTTTAAGAGCCTGAATATTGTTTGAAGATATGCATAGATATTACTTATTTTTTTTATTGTTTTTTATTTTTTTTAACTGCTGAATAGGCAACTTTTAAAAAATTTATATAAATATAGTTGTACCCGAAGGCTGCCAACATATCCCTAATAGGATCAAACCAAAAGTTAGTTATCATTACATGATTAATAGATTAGACGGGCATCAAATGATGCGAAATAGACACTGAGTTGGCTTAGCTTTAGTGATAGTATCACTTCAAGTTGATGGAATTCCATCCTCGTTGATTCATCTCTCCTTCTATCGTGACAATCTTGTACACGCCCGGTTTCACGACTTTTCAAACTATGTAGGGTCCTTCTCAATTAGCGCCAATTTTTCCAGCGTTTAACTCGCCCGTATTTTTGAATACTTTTCACAATACAAGATCTCCTTCAGTGAAGTGCCATCCTCACACTTTCATATTATAATATTTCACGACTTATTACTGATAGTTTTTCACTCGGAGCAGAGCATCATCTCTTTGTTCTTCCAAGTTGTCGATGCTAGTTTCCATAGCTTGGTCATTTGACTTATTAATGCTTGGAGAATGGATTTTTGAAAAGTTGAGATGGTTGCTTCCGCAGAGGCAAGCACTTCCATTCCATGAGATAGAGAGAAGGGAGTACGGCCAGTTGATCTCTTGGCATTGTGCGATGTGACCAAAGTACTCCATCTAACTCGTCTGCCCAATGGCCTTCTTTCTCTTCGAGTCGTTTCTTAATTCCATCCAAAATGTGCTTATTTGCCGACTATGCTTGCCCGTTACCTTAGGGGGTTCTAGGCGTAGAATGACTAACCTGAATATTCCACTTCGCGCAGAAGTTGACAAACTTTACCAAGATGAATTAAGAACCGTTTTCTGTGAAGATTTTGTATCCTTTATCTCAGAATATGCCGCTTCGACCCATTTAGACCGTGTTAGAAAATAATGTTCTTCTAAACAAACTTGACTACGTCTTTATCATTTATCTCAGAATATGCCGCTTCGACCCATTTAGAGAAATAGTCGGTCATAACTAGCAGGAACCTCTTTTGTCGAGATGATGGTAAAGGCCCTACTATGTCCATCGCCTAGTGCATGAATGGATTAGGCATGATTGACGAGGTCAGCTATTCCGTCAGTGCATGTATTATGTCTCTCTGATGTTGGCACTTATCACACTTAGCTGCATAGTCTTGACAATCTTTTGCCATAGTCGGCCAGTAGTATCCAAGAGTTCGGATCTTATGCACAAGGGATCGTCCACCGGTATGATTTCCTCTAGCTATTTTGTGTGTTTTGCGCATCACTCTTCTCGTCTCATCGCA
This sequence comes from Lepidium aucheri, assembly GCA_900406435.1. Lineage (NCBI taxonomy): Eukaryota > Viridiplantae > Streptophyta > Magnoliopsida > Brassicales > Brassicaceae > Lepidium > Lepidium aucheri. The sequence continues at coordinate 52,056 of OVBA01000486.1, read as the reverse complement.
TGGATACATGTAAGCAATGTTCCGATTGAACTTTGACGGTAAAATTTGCCATTGAGTTGTGCATAAAATGCACACTTGGCTTTTGAGCCTTTGAACTGTCCATCAATCTTTTGGAATTTTTCCATCAAGTATATACGCAAGTATCTTGTCTGTCCAGTCGATTGTCCTTACTCTGGTTTTAGGGAAGTCGTAAACCTCCATATCAGGATCTTCACCCGAGTCTGTGATTGACGTGACGATGAAGTCTCCTTTTAGAAGTTGAATACTTGGCTGGTCAATGCTCTCCACAGGGATGACTCATCTTTGAAGGGGATCCGTAGTTGAAGAAAAGGCTGCCAATGAGTCAGCCAAAGTATTTTACGATTGGGAAATTCTAATGACCTTGATCCTTAAGCCTTTTGATAACTCCTTTACAACCTTCAAGTATGTCTCCATCCGATCATTCTTCGTATTGTAGCTGCCGTTAACTTGATTGACAAGTAACTCAGTGCCATAATAACATTCGACTTGGAAAGCTCCAACTTCTTTTGCAAGTCGAATTTTGGCAATTAATGCCTCGTACTCGGTCTCATTATTTGAAGCTGGGAAAGCCAGTCAGAACGATTGTTTTAGTACTTCGCCTGAGTTTCAAATTAAATTTTGACTCCGGATCCATGTTCCAAAGACAATTTGGCTATGAATAGTTTCCAGACTTGAGGAGACTCATCTGTTTCTAATGGCTCCAACTCGGAGGATAGTTCAATTAGAAGTCCTCCAAAGCTTGTGACTTGGCACTGTTCTTCTTTTGAACTCCACTTCATACTCGCTGAGTTCTATAGCCCAGTTAGTTAACTTTCTTGACTGATTTGGGCTGTGCATGATTATCTCCAGCAGGTGGTTAGTGACCACTATAATCGTATGAGACTAAAAGTATGGTCGTAACTTCCTTGCTGAAGTTACAACTACCATATTGAGTTTCTATATGCTCAGATAATGGGATTCCGCTCCATCAAGAGACTTACTTGTGTAGAAGATCGGATATTGAACTCTTCTATCTTCTTGTACGAGTACACTGCTTAATGTCGATGAGAAGACCGTGATGTATAAGTAAAGCGGTTCTCCGTCTTCAAGTTTTGATAAAACCAGTAGAGTTGAAAGATATAGTTTCAACTAGGAGAAAGCGCTTTTGTGGTTGTCGTCCCATTCAAAGTTTTTTTTCCTTGCAAGAGTTGATAGAAAAGGAGACACTAGTCTGTTGATCGGGCTATGAAATGATTCAGTGCGGCAATTTTTCTTGTTAGTCTTTGGGCTTCTCGTTTGTTTCTTAGAGATGGTAATTCCTAGATTTCCTTCACCTTCTTTGGAATCGCTTCGATCCTTTTTTGGGTAACGATATATCCTACGAATTCTCCTAAAGTTACTCTGAATGTGCACTTAGCCGGGTTCAGTTTCATCTTATACTAGTTTAATGTCTTGAAACAGAGAAGCAAGTGATCGACATGATCTTTAGCTTTCAAGGACTTAACCACCATTTCGTCAATGTAGACTTTCAACGTATAACCGAGTTGTTTGGCAAACATTTTGTTAACGAGTCGTTTATAAGTAGCTCCGCGTTCTTAGGGTAGAAGGGCATGACCTTGTAACAATACGTTCCTCGCTCAGTTATGAATGAGTTTTTCTCTATGTCGTCAGGGTGCATCCTAATTTGGTTGTAACCAGAGAAAGCATGCATGAACGAGAGTAGTTTGTTCCCTGCCGTAGCTTCTATAATACGATCAATATTTGGCAAAGGAAAGTTGTCTTTTGGACATGCCTTATTCAGGTTGGTGAAGTCTACGCAGACTTGCCATTTGTCGTTCTTGTTTGGTACCGCGATTGGGTTGGTTAGCCATTCAGAATATTATACTTCGACAATTGACCCGCATCGATAAGCCTCTTGACTTCTTTGATCATGGCTTCCGTCCTTTCAGGCTCTAACTTCTGCCTTTTCTACTTTATCTTCTTATAAGTCGGATTGATGTTCAATCTATGACTTGCTATCCTTAGATCAATTCGATGGATTTCCTTTACTTTCCATGCAAATTTCATCACATTTTGTTTGAGAAGTTTAGTTAACCTTTTTCGAATCGATTTGTCTAAGTTGACTCCAATACTGACGCACTTCATGGAGTAGGATAAGTTGATTTTGACGAGTTCAACTGTCGATCTGTCTGGCTTTTCGGAAGCAGGAGGCTCCGAAGTGGCCCTATTGCTGATCATTATTGTGATCATACAAGATTTTTTGCATAACTTCAACTCGGCAACAAAGCATGTTCTTGACATCTTCTGATCACCTCATAGAGCGTAAGTTCCTTTATCAGTTAAGATCTTTACTCATTGATGGTAGCTCGATGGGACCACCTTCATTGCATGGATTCAAAGCGTTCCCAAGATCATGTTGTAAATTGGAGGCTTGTTGACCACCAACAATTTGATAAATCTTGTAATTCCGACTGTCCGAATTGGCAATTGGACTATTCCTATGGCATGTATATAACTGCCATCGAACGCAGTTAGGGTTCTATAAACCGGCTTGATTCTAAGATCCAGGAGTGCCATCCGGTCCAAAGTGTGTTTGAATATATAATCGATTGAGCTTATGGTGTCGATAAGTATCCAAAAGACATCATAATCGGCAATTGGAGCTTGACGACTAGCGGGTCGTTGTGCGGAAAGCTTACTCCTTCAAGATCATCTGGATAGAACGATATCTCCGAGTTGGCTGGTGTAAATCTTTCTGATAGAGAAGCGCTCTTAAGGCTAACTACAGCTACATCCTTACGCTTGTACTTCTTGATGGACCGTATAGTGCAATCCCAAGATTGGAGGCCTTCGATGATGACAACCACATTTACACACAGGACATCTTGTTCGGAAGCTTTGGGTCCATTTTTTGCGCGCTTAACTCCATTGTTAGTGGCATTGTTCTAGGTGGCATTATTGTTGGCTTCTTCTCATAACTCAGGTTCTTTTCATTTCTGCAACCGGAACTACTGAGTTTCCTCCATGGAAAGATTTAACTCGCATTTGCTGTATTTTTTAGAGAATAGTTCTTGGAGGTGTTTACATTTTGAGGTCGAATAGCCGGCCCATTCATGGAAGGCACATTATTCTCCTTGGTTGTAGGTGGTTTTCTAGGGTTTCGCCTCGCCAGGTTGTTTGTATCTTTGACTTGGTACGCTATCGCCGAGTTAGCTCTTCCGAGATTATTGTGGTGTCTGAGCTCTTGGTACTCTTCATTTGGCTCTTTCGCTCTAGACTCACATTAAGTGTTCTAAGTTTTGGCAAAGATTTTCTTTTCCTCGATGTACTCGGCATGCCTTGCTACTCTACATAAGGCGTCTGATGCTGTAGTTGGCTGGTTCACGAAGAGGTCTCAGTGGAGGGCTTCGTCACTGTCCATCCCAATTCTTTATGCTTCGATAGCCATGTCATTGCTGATTTTAGCCTTGGACATTATCCTCTGAAAGCGCCTGAGGTATACTTCAAGGTCTCGTAGAATCCTTGTTTCAAGGACCGCAGCTTGGCCGTAGAAGTGTCCTAGTTGATGTATATAGCTTACTGTTTCCTAAACAGTTTGGCTAGCTGATTGAAGCTTTCAGTCGACCTTGTGGGTAACTTGGTGAACCACACCAGTGCGTCCTAGTCAAGTTTTCAGCAAAGAGTTGACAATACGCCGCATCTTTGTGGTCGGGGTGGTAATTTGTACATCCCATCATGACGTGTAACGCGTTCATGAAATCTAGTGGGTTTGTGGTTCCATAGTACGAGGGGAAATGCAGTCTTGGCCCTTGGTTTACCGGGATCCGTCTCATTCTTGGAGAGAATGGTGAATTCCGAGCTAGGGATAGAATATGCCCAATCTTTGGCGCCGAGGTGGTCGCCTGGTGGAACTGCGATTTCATCTCTTCTATCATCCTGAAGATGGTCGCAGTATCCATTGTATATGTAATTGGCTGTGTCGGGATGAGACGAGTAGAAATCTGACTTCGTTCTGCCTTTGATACTTCTGTGGGTTTGGAGTTTGATCGAATAGATTACTTTACACGCTAGCGAGCACGTCGTTGCTTCGAAGGTTATTTTGTGCATGATTCAAGTTATCACAGCCAAGCCTATCTCTAGCTTTGAGATGCTCAAACCACTTGGTGTTTATCATTTCCGTCACTTCCTGTATTGCTAGCAGATTTCGTATCATCACCTCGAGTGATGGCAGCTCTTTCGGAGGTCTTGGAAGCTCGATAGCTTCCCGAGTTGGCTCACTGAGGTTCTCCTGAGTCTGAATTGAGTTTGAAGGCAAATCTTGAGCTGGATTTGTTTGTTCCTGAGGATGATAAGGAGTTGTCCTTCCGGGGGAACGTATGACAGCGTTGTTTTCTGACATTCTTGCTTTTCGTCGATCTCTTCGCTCTCTTAGGTTAGGAAATCAAGGGAAATCTTTTCCGCAGACAGTACCAATTTGTTCGAGCAGGATATAACACAAAGAGTTTTAAATCAAGCTCTAATTAAAGTAGAGGGAAGATGGGTGCATATTCTTGATCTTGGTTTGGAGAGACACAGAGAAATTGCTCAAGTAAGAAGTGATCGGATTGAGTTCTTATTTTATAAACTCCAAAGTGCTAAAAAGTGGATTCTTTTCTCAAGGATTTCCACTTCTATTTAATATATCATAGAGGAGATTACAATACCTTGAAAATAGGAAAGATTATATTTGTTTAGATTTCCAGAAATTGGAAAGATTCTTGCTAGATTTTTGGAAGTTCTCCTTATCCGAATTAGGAAACCTTCCTTTTATCTTCAACGACGAGTTGCAACTCTTATCACTAAATGATCAGCCAAATATGGATCTTTCTGAGTTGTCAACCAAGAGCCAAAATGACTTTTTAGCCGAGTTCACGATTTAATGATTTTCCAGTTATTGATTGTTCTCGTGGACCATAGTAGGATCTCGGATCAACCTCCAACAATTGTCCCTCCTAGACTCGGAAGATTATGCTGAATTTTTGAGTATGTAAGTTACCTGCTTCTGGAATCTTCAATCCACTTGTAAGACGTTGATTGCGCGATTGGGGCGGTTCAAGATGTTACTAGTAGGTCATCATTGCGCGACAATTTGGATTTCGGTAAATTTGTATAAGTACCTAGTTTTTACGTTCAATTTGCACTTCATTCTCAATGATTTTATTGTCTTTTTAACTTCACCGTTCGATTTGAATTTTTCTAATTTCATGGTTTAGTCTCTGATAATGGGCCTTGACGATTTCCTACTTCCAAACACTAGAGATGAAATCGATGCTATTCTTGACCTGGGGAGGTCCCGACTGGATGAGAGATCAACCCGGGGTAGAAGTGCTCTTACACCCATCCCTATTGAGACTAGAGACATTCCCTTGGTCTCGTCTAGAACTAGTGCGGGTTCGGTAATCCGCTCCCCCAGATGAAGTCAAGAACTAGTGAACTTCGGATTGGGTCACATGCTACAACTTCTAATTCAAGGAGAGAAGGCAGGAGGGCCCCTACCAACTTCGGACTTTCCTATAGCCACAAAGGCACGACGTCGATCTTGACATCTTGTGTCAAGTGCATGGACCTGATGCGACATATCATGTCTTCTCTGGACCTTCTTCCCCAGCTGACCGAATGATGAAAAAGAAGAATACGAGGAGGCAGCATAGCTCCTTTTCAGGGTTAGTACTTAGTTTATTTCCTCTGAGTACTTTAGTCATTTTTTTAGTTTCTAATAGTTTTGTATTGTCATTTTATTTAGTTCATCTCACACTTGAACGATGTCTTTCTTGATCGGGAAATGACCATGGCGTGTCCCGACGAGGACGCTCGTAGGACTTCCTAGCTTGCTAGTTGAGCAGGGCAAACTCATTTGGAGGTGGTAGAGGCCAGGTCTAGGTTGACCACAGCTGAAGAGGAACTCACTTGTTTGAAGGCCGAGTTCAAGCAGGAGCAAGAAAATGTGCTCAAGCTAACTCAAGGGAATGCGGCTTTATCCGAGTCGCTAAACTGCGCTGATTCGGATCGGAGTACTGCTTTGAAGGCTACCAAGAAAGCAAATGACTTGTTCACAAAGCTTCATGATGAGTTGGATTTAATAAAGAAGGAATTTGATATTCGCATTTAGGATGCGATGAATGCCGAGAAGTTGAAGGTCTATAAGGATCTTTGCAACAAACTCACTAGTCATTTCGAAAGGAATCCTGCTTGTTTCAACGACTTGGACGTCAACTTGGCTGCTCCTCTTTCTTACACCCAGTATACCGGCTTAACGAATGTGCTCCGGTTATTGTCAAATCGGGGAGTGACTATTCCTTCAGCGGTCACCGACTACATGGCCGCCGAGTTGAACAAGTTCAAGAAAATTTTCAAAAGTAAGACCTTGACGGTGCTCCATCACAAAGATCTGGTTGTCCTTGTTTTCAAAGTTGGTGAACCTTCTCGTGTTGTTGGTGAGATTTGATTCATAAAAGTAGGTTGACTTTTCTTTGACGAGTCCTCAACATTTCCTTTGACTTGTCCATTAGATCTGATTATAATAGTTGAAGCTTCTCTTTTGTAAAGATTTCTCTTTACTGCTTAACAGATATGAAATCAACTCGGTTATTTTTATTTTTGATATTTTGATTGTATTAATCTTTCCTCGAAAATGAAAATTTTGAAAATGAATCGACTTGTTTCTCAAAATCTTACGCATAAGTTTTGAATTCGGCCATAAAATAATCAAGTTTCAAGGATTTAATATTATGAAAGCGAGAAGTTAGATCTCAGCATGATAACGAGAAATTGATCTCAGCATGATAGAGAGAAATTGAACTCGACATAAAAGCAAGAAGTTAGTTTTCGACATGATTACGAGAAAATGATCTCGGCATAAAAGCAAGAAGTTAGATATCAGGATGTTTGGACATAGGTCCGCTCTTTCGATTTGTACAAGTGTAAAAGTTGTAAGTCTTTTTCGTAAAACCAAGATTTTACGACTTAGTTTTTCAAAGATGTTCGAGAGTCGATTTTCAAAACGATGATCTGAAATTCAGTTCTTTGTCGTTTCCGTTTAAAACTAGGTTTTGTGTTAGTGAGAACTTAATCTCGACAAGAACGTAAGAAACTAGTCTTGTCATAGTACAAGAGATTAATCTCGTCAAAGTGCGAGAAATTAATAGTGTCAAAGTACGAGAATTTGATCTTGTTAAAAATACGAGAAATCAATCCCATCACAGTACAATAATTTAATCTTGTTAAATTATGCACGAGGTTTTTAGACTCGGTTTTAGATGTGCAAGATTTTAAGATTCGGTTTTATATGTGCGAGATTTTAAGACTTGGTGTTATTTTGTTGAAAGTTTTTTGAGGTTTACTCGGCGAGATTTTAAGACTCGGCTTAGTTATGTAGAATTTTTTTTGACGTCTACTCGGCTTTTGCAAAACGTTTTTCGAGGTTAACTCAGTGAGATTTTAAAACTCAGCTTTTGCAAAAAGTTTTTTGAGTTTTACTCAGCGAGATTATAAGACTTGGCTCTTTGATGTGAAAGTTAGAACTTTTAAAGACTCTGAATACTATTTGGAAATATGTATCGATATTTCTTCTTTTTCTTTTTTTGTACTTTTGGTTTTTTTCTTCTTTTATATAATTATAGTTGTACCCGAGGGCTGCCTACGTATCCCTAATGGGATCAAGCCAAAACTTAGTTCTCATTACATGATTAATAGATTAGACGGGCATCAAATGATGCGAAATAGACGCCGAGTTGGCGTAGCTTTAGTAGTAGTACCACTTCAAGTTGATGGAATTCCTGCTTCATGGAACCATCTCTCCTTCCATCGTTGCAATCTCGTACACGCCCGGTTTCACGATTTTGCAAACTATGTAGGGTACTTCCCAATTAGCACCAAGTTTTCCAGCATTTAACTTGGCCGTATTTTCGAATACTTTTTGCAACACAAGATCTCCTTCAGTGAAGTGTCGTCCTCACACTGTCTTATTATAATACTTCGCGGCTTGCTGCTGATAGTTTTGCACTCAGAGCAGAGCATCATCTCTTTGTTCTTCCAAGTCGTCAATGCTAGTTTCCATAGCTTGGTCATTTAAATCATCATAGCTTGAAGAATGGATTCTGTGCAAAGTCAGGATAGTGGCTTCCATGGGGGAAAGCACTTCCATTCCATGAGATAGAGAGAAGGGAGTACGACCAGTTGATCGTCTTGGCATTTTGTGATGTGACCAAAGTACTCTATCCAACGCGTTTGCCCAATGACATTTCTTCTCTTCAAGTTATTTTTTAATTTCATCCAAAATATGCTTATATGTTGACTCTGCTTGCCCGTTACTTTGCGGGTTTCTAGGCGTAGAATGACTAACTCGAATATTCCACCTCTCGCAGAAGTTGACGAACTTTGCTGAGATGAATTGAAAACCTTTATCCGTGACGATTTTCTATGGTCGACCGTGTCGATAAATGATTTTCTTCCAAATAAAAATGATTACGTCTTTATCCTTTATCTGAGAATATGCCTCAGCTTCGACCCATTTAGAGAACTAGTCAGTCATAACTAGCATGAACCTCTTTTTCCAAGATGATTGTAAAGGCCCTACTATATCTATTGCCCAATGCATGAACGGATAAAGCATGATTGACGAGGTCAGCTCTTTGGTCGAAGCATGTATTATGTGTCTGTGACGCTAGCACTTATCACACTTAGCCACATAGTCTTGACAATCTTTAGCTATAGTCGGCCAGTAGTATCCAAGAGTTTGGATCTTATGCACAAGGGATCATCCACCGGTATGATTTTCTCCAGCTCCTTCGTGCGTTTCGCATCATTCTTCTTGTCTCGTTGCCATGGATACATGTAAGCAACAATTCGTTTGAACTTTGACGATAAATTTTGCCATCAATTTTTGCATAAAAAGCACACTTGGCTTTGAGCCTTCGACCTATACATCGATCTTCTGGAGTTTTGCAAACGAGTATATACACAAGTATCTCGTCTCTCCAGTTGATTGTCCTTTCTCTGGTTTCAGCGAGGTTGTCAACGTCCGTATCGGGATCTTCACCCGAGACTGTGATTGCCGTGATGATGAAGTTTCCTTTTGGAAGTTGAATACTTGGCTGGTCAATGCTCTCCACAGGGATGCCTCGTCTTTGAACGGGATATGTAGTTGAAGCCAAGGCTGCCATTGCGTCAGCCAAAGTGTTTTCCATTCGGGAAATCTTAACGACCTTGATCCTTATGTCTTTTGATAGCTCCTTCACAACATTCAAGTATGTCTCCATCCAGTCATTCTTAGTATCATAGCCGCCGTTAAATTGATTGATGACTAACTGTGAGTGATAATAGCATTCAACTTGGAAAGCTCCAACTTATTTTGCAAGTAAAATTCTGGCAATTAACACCTCGTACTAGGCCTTATTGTTTGAAGCTGAGAAATCCAGTCAGAATGATTGTTCTAGTTCACCTATCGGAGTTTCCAGTCAAATTCTGTCTCTAGATCCATGTTGCAAAGATGATCCATCTACGAAAAGTTTCCAGACTTGAGAAGACTCGTATGTTTCCAATGGCTCCAACTCCGGGGATAGTTTGATCAGAAAATCCTCCAGAACTTGTGACTTAGCACTAGTTCTTCCTTTGAACTCAACGTTGTACTAGCTGAAATCTATAGCCCATTTGATTAACCTTCCTGGCTTATTTGGGCTGCGCAGGATTGTCCGTAACAGGTGGTTAGTGAGCACAATAATCGTATGAGACTGAAAGTACGGTTGTAACTTCCTTGCTAAAGTTACAACTACCAAAGCAATTATCTTTGTGGTCGGATAATGGGATTCGGCTTCATCAAGAGTCTTGCTTGTGTAGAATATCGGATATTGGACTCCTCTATCTTTTCGTACGAGTACACGGCTTACCGCCAATGATGAAACCATGATGTATAAGTAAAGCGGTTCTCTGTCCTCAGGTTTTGATAAAACCAGTGGAGTTGACATATATATATTCAACTCCGAGAAGGTGCTTTCGCATTTTTCGTCCCATTCAAAGTTATTATTTCCTCGCAAGAGTTGATAGAAAAGAAGACACTTGTCCATTGATTGGGCGATGAAACGATTCAGTGCGATAATTCGTCATGTCAATCTTTTGACTTCTCATTTGTTTCTTGGAGATAGTAATTCCTAGATCACCTTCACCTGCTTCGGATTCGCTTTGATCCCTTTTTGGATAATGATATATCCTAGGAATTCTCTTGAAGTTATTCCAAATGTACATTTAGCCGTGTTCAGTTCCATCTTATACTCGTATAATGTCTTGAAACAGAGAGCCAAGTGATCAACATGATCTTTAGATTTCAAGGACTTAACCAACATGTTGTCAATGAAAACTTCCATTGTCTGGCCGACTTGTTTGGCGAACATTTTGTTAACGAGCCGTTGATAAGTAGCTCCCGGGTTCTTAAGGCTGAAGGGCATGACCGTGTATCAATACGTTCCTTGCTCGGTTATGAATGAGATTTTTTCCATGTCGTTAGGGTGTATCTTGATTTGGTTGTAGCACAAGAAAGCATCCATGAATGAGAGTAGTTTGTTCCCTGCCATTTCTTGTATAATCCGATCAATATTTGATAAAGGAAAGCTGTCTTTCAGACATGCCTTGTTCAGGTTGGTGAAGTCTATACAGACTTGCCATTTGCCATTCCTCTTTGGTACTACGACCAATTTGGCTAGCTATTCGGGATATTGTACTTTGACAATTGATCCCACATCTATAAGCTTCTTGACTTCTTTGATCACGGCTTCCATCCTTTCAGGCCCTAACTTCCACCTTTTTCTACTTTATCGGCTTATAAGTCGGATCGACATTCAGTCTGGAACTTGCTATCCTTGGATCAATTCCATGCATGTCCTTTACCGTCCATACAAACATTGTCACATTTTTTTCGAGAAGTTTAATTAATCTTTCTCCAATGGGTTTGTCTAAGGTTACTCCTATACTGATGCACTTCATGGAGTTGGATAAGTCAACGTTGACGAGTTCAACTATTGATCTGTTTGGCTTCTCAGAAGCAGGAGGCTCCGAAGTAGCCATGTTTATGATCGTTGTTGTGATCATACAAGATTTGTTGCGTAGCTTCAACTCAGCAACAAAGCATGTTCTTGACATCTTCTGATCGCCTTGCAGAGTGTAAGTTTCTTTATCAGTCATGATCTTTACGCATTGATGGTAGCTCGGGGACCGCCTTCATCGTGTTAATCGAAGGTATTCCCAAGATCATGTTGTAAAATTGGCGGCTAGTCAACCACCAACAACTTGATCCATCTTTTTATTCTAGCTGCCCAAAATGACAATTTGACTGTTCGAATGGCATGTATCGAACTACCATCGAATGCGGTTCTATTAAGCGGCTTGATTCTAAGATCCGGGAGTGCCATCAGGTCCAAAGTCTAATTAAAGATTAAATTGACTAAGTTTCCTGTGTTGATAAGTATCCGAGAGACGTCAAAATTGGCAACTCGGTGCTTGACGACTAGCAGGTCATTGTGAAAGCTTACTCCTTCAAGATCGTCTGGATAGAACAATATTTCTGAGTCAGCTGATGTAAATCTTTCTGACAGAGACGAGTTCTTAAGGCTGAATGCAGCTATAACCTTACGCTCGTACTTCTTGATGGACCGTATAGTGTCATCACAAGATTGGAGGCCTCCCATGATGACAGCCATGTTTACTCGCGGGTCATCATGTTTGGAAGCTTTGAGTCAATTCTTTGCACGCTTAACTCTATCATTAGCGATGTTGTTCTGGGTGGCAGACTTTTTGGCCGCTTCTTTTAACTCAGCTTCTTTTCATTTCTGCAACTAGAACTGTTGAGTTTCCTCCTTGGAGAGATTTAACTCGCCATTGCTGTATTTTTCAGCAAGTAGTTATTGGAGGTGTTTACATTTTGTGGTCGAATGGTCGGCCCGTTCACGGAAGGCGCATTATTCTCCTTGGTTGTAGGTGTTGTTCCAAGGCTTCTTGCTAGCCGGAGTTTCTGTACCTCCAACTTGGAACACTATTTCCGAGTAAGATCTTCCGTGAGTATTGTGCTATCTCGCCTCCTAGTACTCTTCCTTTGGTCCTTTCACTCCAGACTCGCGTTGAGCCTTCTTAGTTGTGGCGAAGATTTGCTTTTCCTCGATATGCTCGGTATGCCTTGCTGCTCTACATAAGGCGTCTGATACTGTAGTTCTTAATGCTTCGGAGGGCTTTGTCAATGACCATCCCAGTTTTTAATGCTTTGATAGCCATGTCCTCGTTGACTTTAGTCTTGGTCATTATCCTTCGGAAGCGCCAGGTATGACTTCAAAGTCTTGTCGATTCCTTGCTTCAAGGACCACAGCTCGGCCGTAGAAGTGTCATGCTTGACGTATATAGTGTACTGTTTTATAAACAGTTTGGCTAGCTGATTTAAGCTTTCAATCGACCATGTGGGCAACTTGGTAAACCACATCAGTGCATCCCCAGTTAAGTTTTCAGCAAAGAGTTGACAGTACGCCACATCTTCTTGGCCAGATGGTAATTTGTACCTCCCATCATGACGTGAAAGCGCTCAAGAACTCCAGTGGGTTTGTGGTTCCATCGTACGAGGGGCAAAGCAGTCTTGGCCCTTGGTTTACTGGGATCCGTCTCATTCTTGGAGAGAATAGTGAATTCCGATCTTGGGCTAGGATCCGCCCAATCTCTGGCACCGAGATGGTCGCTTGGTGGAATTGTGATTTCATCTCTTCTATCATACTAAGATGGTCGCAGTATCTGTTGTATTGGTAATCGGCTTTCCCAGGACGAGTGGAGTTGGAATGTGACTTTGTTCTGCAGTTTGGTACTCCTACGGGTTTGGAGTCTAATCGAATAGATTCCTCTGCACGCTAGCAAGTATGTTATGACTTCTACGGTTGTTTTGTGCAGGCTGCAAATTATCATAGCCAAGCCTGACTCTAGCTTCGAGACGCTCAAACTGCTTGGCATTTCTCTTATCTGTCACTTCGTGCATTACTAGCAGGTTCTGTATCATCACCTCGAGTGATGGAGGCTCTTTCGGAGGTCTTGGAAGTTTGATATCTTCCCGAGTCTGCTCATGGAGGTTCTCCTGAGTCTGAACAAGTTCAGAGGCAAATCTTGAGCTGAATTTGTTTGTTCCTGACTTGGATAAGGAGTTGTCCTCTCTCGGGAACGTATGACAAGATTTTTTCCCGATATTTTTGCTTCTCGTTGATCTCTTTGTTCTCTTAGGTTAAAAATCCGGAAAAGTCTTTCCCATAGATGGCGCCAATTGTTCAAGCAGGAGTTAGCACAAAGAGTTCTAAATCAAACTCTGATTAAAGTAGCAGGAAGATGGGTGCGGATTCTTGATATTGGTTTGGAAAGACACAAAGAAATTGCTCGAGTAAGAAGTGGTAAGGTCGAGTTCTTATTATAAACTCCAAAGTGTTAAAAAGTGGATCTTTTTCTCAAGGATTTCTACCCGTATTTATAAATCATAGATGCGTTTGCAATCCCTTGAAAATAGGAAAGATTACATTTGTTTAGATTTACAGAAAAATGAAAAGATTCTTGCTAGATTTTCGGAAGTTCTCCTTATTCGAATTAGGAAAACTTCCTTTTATTTTCAATGACGAGTTGTAACTCTTCTTGTTCAGTGATTAGCCGAATATGGATGTTTTCGAGTTGTCAACCGAGAACCGAGATGACTCTTTAGCCGAGTTCACAACTTAATGATTTTTGAGTAATTGATTGTTCTCATGGGCCGAAGTAGGATCTCGGATCCACCTCTAATAGTATTGTAATCTTGATGAATCTTTTCAAGGAGAATAAAGTATGGTCTATTACATGGTGCATTGGAACGTATATGCAAAACCAAAGAACTAGATTACATGAGTTATGTTATCCTAAGACTGTTTGAGAACATTGAGGTTTACTATGCAGCCAACTTTGGTTTTAAGTTATTATGCTTTCACTCAGTGTTTGGAAATGAGACATTGAAACCCAAACAGTTGTTGTTTGTAGTTTCTTTGGAAGATTCTAAACAATTTATAACTGAATTTACATTTCGCCATGGCGCAGATATGTCTCCCTTAAAGGTAAAAAGAATAGAGACTAGACTCTTTTAAATTTATGTGTAGTTGTACTTTTGTTAACTAAAAAAATGTTATTGGTTGTTGTTTTGTTACATTAGAAGAAGGACGAGGGAGTAGAATCATTGCTCCGGAAACATTCACTTCCAATAATAGGACTAGAGAGGCTTCAAGAGGTTGGTTCATGTTTGACCCTCAAAACAATGGAGAAAATGATACGTCTATTCGCAATGCCAGCTGAAGGTTCCCTCCCCCTTCAACTCTAGCAGGCTTACCAAAATTTATTGAATTTGTACCTTTTAAGAACAAAGAATAGCAAATTACTAATAATCTTTACATATTAAAACGAAAGGATAATTTGGTAATCTTTTTAAAATGTTTATTTGATGAAAAAATTGTAATAAATGCAGAGGGGAGGAGGTAAAACGGTAAAAATTATAGGTTAAAATTAACCTATAGTTTTCATACGACCCTCAGAAAAAAAATTTTGGGCATCCTTTTCAACTTATAGTCCATCTTTAATATTAATTAAATATGAGATTATTATTTAATTAGTTTTATTTCAGAATAATCCACCAACCTTTGTTCATCACCATTACTCTCCAATAGTCATTTCAATCTTTATTAAATAATTATGCAATAATCACCTACTGCTCACCCTCACACATTCTAATAATTTTTAAGTAAAAATAAATTTGAAGTTATTTTACGGATAAATATATTTTTTAAAATTTTCTATAATTGTTGAATTTTTCTCCAATTGTAGAAACAATGTTGTAGAGGATGAAGATGTTTTGAAGAAGACGATATTTATTAACTTAAATTAATCTATAATTATATTTGTATTTAATCGCATTATTTTCAAAATTGGAATGGTTGTTGTAATCATAATATTCTCGACCACATTTTCGGCATTCATATGTATAATCATTTATTCAATATTATCCCATTAATTGTATAGGTTTTTTCTTTTATATCCATCATCATTAATTTAGGATTTTTTTTTGAGATATCTATTAACTCTTTAATATCTTACTATGCTCTTTTAAAATATAGAGTAAATTCTGCTATAATATATTCTATAAAAATATCTTAATTTAAACTGTTCTTTAAAATAATGAAATTCCAATTACGGTAATATTTTTGACCGATTTGGTTTCATATTTATTAGTACAAATAGATAACCAATTATTACTATTTAGTATCATAATTGCATCCTTTTTTCATCATGCTCTTCACTATTTATTAGTTTTTATTTTTACTTTTTTGTTCGTTTTTATAAAACTTTTATTTTCATATGATATATGTGACGTTGTTATTTTTTGATTTATTATTAAGAGTTCCAAACTAACTACCAAGATTAGAAAAGAACATGTCATAAAGTTTCAAAACTCTATCAAGGCTGGGGAATGAAAGATATTGTATATCTTTCAAGTTTCGAAAGATAGTAGTCTTTATAGGATTTCAATGTTGTCTTTCAAAATTGTCTTTCTGAATATAACTATTTTCACTCCATGTGATCCTGTTATTAATGACAATTTGATCTCATTAGCTACATTCGATTGTATTCTCAACGGAGATTACAATATCAATGTTTTTATAGATAAGAGTTTTCTATATGGAGTCATAAAATTTTATTTCTCACAGTTTAAAATTATTTTCTTCTTTTTTTATATAGATGTTTTTGGATAGGTTGTTTCTGTGAATGAGATTCAAGAATTTCATGTCTGTGGAAAACTAACGTAAAAGGTTAATTTCGAGTCAAAAGACCATAAGAAAGTTTTATTATTTTATTTTATTACTGTGAAATTTCATTGTATTTATCAAATAGTGAATTTTTTTATAGATGTAATAAATATTATATTTTTCATTGAATTGGTAGAGAGATTATCGTCTTCTATATTTTCTTTTGGGTTCTTATGCTAGAACCTTGTATGATATTGTCTTGAAATCTGTTGATGGCTTGGTGTATTTTCTTATTCATTTTTCTAAACTTCATGTTAGGAATGGTATATATGTTCATAATATTTTAGTTATTTATTAAATCACAAGTTTGAATGATATATATATATATATGTATATATCTGCAATATTTAGTAAGCTTATGTATTAGTTTTTACTTAATCTATGTTTATTCAGATATCAGAAGTATTCGTAACTCATTCAACACGTATATTAATGTCTTCAATTTTTAGCTACTGGAACTCAATGCTTTCAATAAGTACTATTTAATTCATATACTTCAATATATTACTCTTCGTAATGATGATAAACCTTCTAAACTTTTTTATTTTTTAGAGCTTATTAGTTATCAATTGAGCTTTTTTAGTTTGGTAGCTGATGGAGAAAAAACTGTTATAAAGAATTCAAAAACAATCATACCTAAAGCATCTGATGATGATATTTGGCTTGATTATCCACTAAAAAACTAGGACTACAAGCCAGTCGCAAGTGACTCAACCTCACAAACAGACAAGCTGGTGGATGAATTACTCAAAAAAATCTAAATATAGAGATATGCTTTATACCAGTATACAGCAAGAACAATGTCAGGCCCGACTCGCGAGGCGTCCCTCTCGCTATAGGGTTTCCCTTTCAGTCGAGTAACTAAAGTACCTCTCCCAAGGGTCAATTAGGGAACTACTTGAAACATATGAGGTAATAATGACCTTATTACATTAATTTTTAGCTAAATATATATAATTTTAAAATATCTTATGCCTTTAATTTATATTTCTTTAGGTTAGCCATTGTCGTTTGTTGTGTATAATTTATGGAATTGATACCGATTGGGTTTGACATAATTTTGGTTGTAAGAAATGCAATTAAGACTCTTGTCAAGATTGAGTGTGTAACAACTAAACACAAGCCCAATTTCTAGTATGAAACATGTAAATATTTCACAAGTAACGTGTTTCCAAGAACGCATCAATCCACAATCAGATCATCCAGATACACGCCCAACAAGTAGAAGATCCGATCCGGTGCTGTTTAAGGAATACTCGGGATTTGCTTGCTTCAAAGGACCTCGGACTTATGTGTGGCGGCCAGGAGAATCTCTAAACAACTCTACACGCGGAAACTCAACTTACCAAGTTTGAAAGACACGTGAGGCTTTTATTATGTTTGATTTTATTTTTAATGTGTGTTTAATTTTTGTATTTTTCTTCATGAATACTGCGCCATTCAAGTTTTATTTAGAGATCTGATTGCATAATTGTAGAGCTTAATTAGTTCCATTTTCTGCCCACTAAAGGCACCACCGACGAGCTATGTATAAAGCTTCTTACGGTTTTGTATTTTTTTAACCAATGATCAATAAAGTTTTCATTTTCTCTCAAACATTTTGCCATCTATTTTCTCTTTGAGGAGTCAAGAGTTATAGCCGAGATCTTTCTAGTGAGGAGTCCTAAAGACCGGTCGAACTTATCACGAGTTCCATCACCAACTCGTGTGGCATTCATCACCTTCCGCACCATTCACCTTCAGCGATTGAAGATCGACTCTAGAAGTCTTTTCAACCGGATCTTGCCATTTCCAATTCACAAGGATTGATCCTTGAGGTCTTCTTGTGAATATTCAGAATTCAAAAACTAGCCACGAGGAGCATATCATCTCGTATCAGACCTAAAAGCTCCTATCTTTTTATTTAATATTTATTTTCTGATCTTTTTTTAAAAAAATTGTTTTATTTATTTTATTATCATAAAAAATCGTTTCATTTATTTTATTATCAAAAAGAAAAAAAAATATTTTGTTTTACATTTTATTTATTTTCTTTGTTTTCGATTATATAAAAAAAGAAAAAAAAGAAAAATAAATTGGTTTTGGGTTTGAGGACAAAACCTTTTGAAGAATGAGAGAATGATGTGAACTCAAAAATACGGTTCATATCAATGGGTCATCACAAATTGTTCAATACAAATCTACACCAAAATTCCAAGAATTTTATTGAAGAAAATCAGACTAAGGAATCAAGAAGGTGTCTACATAAAATGAACCAATCAGAGCCGAAAGGTTCCACGGTTATGGAGTTTGAATATTTGGCATGTCATGACAAGATTGATTTTGAGATCAATGGTGAAGTAAATTCGGAGCTTGCAACAGTGGAGGAAGAAAATCATAAAACCGACTACATCTTCTTTTCAGGTCATGACCAAGGACCAGAGGCATACTTAAGATGGGAAGAAGGCATAAATAATTGGTTTCAGTTCAACCGAATCCCTGAGGAAGAAAAAACCACTTACGCAGAGGACACCTTGATCAATGAGGCATATCTACATTGGGATAGAGAACCACTCATCAAATATACTTCGAAGAACCAGACTACACATGAGAGGAGATGAAGAAACTCATGTATGAAGAGGTTGTCGAGAAAACTACAGCCTCAAGCCCATATTCTCATGACTTCTTTAATGGTTAAACTCACGCAAAACCAAGGAGAAACATTTCTATCACTAGGTTGAGCCACGAGGCTATACACAAGGAAAGTCATCACCATGAGGTCAATAAGATGTCCACAAACGTCCATGTTCAGACTCAAGAGGAACCGCAATGGAAACATGAAGAAAATCACCAAGCTGCCAGAAGAATTCCTACAAAGGATACACCGTCACACAAACCGTTAGTTATACTTGAGGAAGATACTTCCAAGAGAGTCATTGAAATATCTAGATTACAAGGAGATCCTCACATCATGGAAACCAAAACCAAGTCTTGGAAAAGCGTCAGATATTCATTGCTTATCAAGGAGAACCCACCAAACTCATCACCACATTCTCTCACAACTCAAACTCGAGGTAAATTGGTGTTGAGGACAAAATTTTTTGAAGAGGGACAGAATAATATGATCCTAGACCATGGACCATTGACCATGGTACAAGGTTTAGATTCGGTTGTTGTGTTTTTGGCTAAATACACCAAGGATAGAGGAGAGACGAACTTCCTTGGAAAACATGTAGAAGATAAAGGGGAGACAAACTTCTTAGACATGTTTAAGCTANAACTCATCACCACATTCTCTCACAACTCAAACTCGAGGTAAATTGGTGTTGAGGACAAAATTTTTTGAAGAGGGACAGAATAATATGATCCTAGACCATGGACCATTGACCATGGTACAAGGTTTAGATTCGGTTGTTGTGTTTTTGGCTAAATACACCAAGGATAGAGGAGAGACGAACTTCCTTGGAAAACATGTAGAAGATAAAGGGGAGACAAACTTCTTAGACATGTTTAAGCTACCTAAACTCAATGACTCATCCATCAGTCAAGCACCTGAGCCGGACACAAGGAGCTCACTTCAGTAACGTTCCCTAGAGGATATTGAGAACATACGGTTACTTATTTAGGATCTACAGACGTTACAAAATGAACTAAGTCATACTGGTAATTTATATGGCTTTCTGACTCAATAATCTAACTCCTCGAAGTGGAATCAGCCAAAAAGAAGCTTTGAGATGAATGTTATGAATTTTAGAAGTTAGACCTTTTGCGCTAAGGCCTTATTCACGATAAAACCAAATATCGAGCTACACAGCCCAGCTCAGACGCGGCCTTCACATTGGACCACTTGTAGAATATTAATGGGTCTTTCACGGTTTCAGCAAGCCCAAGAACGCATTAAACCACCATCGGATCCTCCAGATACATGCCCAACAAGTAGAAGATCCGATCTGATGCTGTTTAAGGAATATTCGGGATTTGCTTGCTTCAATGGACCTCAGACTTATGTGTGACGGCCAGGAGACTCTCTAAACAACTCCACACGCGGAAACTCAACTTATTAAATTTAGAAGACGCGTGAGGCTTTTATTATGTTTGATTTTATTTTAATGTGTGTTTAATTTTTGTATCTTGCTTCATGAATGTTGCGCCATTTAAGTTTCATTTAGAGATCTGATTGCATAGTTGTAGAGCTTAATTAGCTCCATTTTCTGCCCACTGAAGGTACCACCGACGAGCTATATATAAAGCTCCTTACGGTTTTGTATTTTTTTAACCAAAATTTATCGTTTTCTCTCAAGCATTTTGTCGTCTATTTTCTCTTTGAGGAGTCAAGAGTTATAGTCGAGGTCTTTCTAGGGAGGAGTCCTAAAGACTGGTCGAACTTATCACGAGTTCCATCACCAACTCGTGTGGCGTTCATCACCTTCCGCACCATTCACCTTCACCGATTGAAGATCGACTCTTGAAGTCTTTTCAACCGGATCTTGCCACTTCCAGTTCACAATAATTGATCCTTGAGATCTTCTTGTGAATATTCAGAATTCAAAACCAGCTACGAGGAGCATATCATATCATTTATCTAGTATATTCTATTATTTTTTAAGAATTTTCAAAACAAATGATGGAAACGATAATGATAATTTGAAATTACTATTAATTCGTTTTATGTTATTGCTTCTATTTTGGTAAAAAAAAAATTTTAAAACATTTCTTAATAATTGATGTACACTTATTGATTCTTATTTGTTAATCTTGGAAATTTTTCAAATCATGTAATTTCCATATAATCACAATATATATGACAAAAATAAACGACAATTCATGTTTGATAAAAGATGGATTGGAAGAGAAGGGTTCTCCGAAACAATTGAAAAAAGCTGGAAAGGCTTTCATTGTCGATGATGAATCTCTTTTATCGGAAAAATAAAAAATTGTAGACGAGATATCTCTTATTGGCGGAGTAAAAATGTCCCATCAGGAAAAAAGCAAATCCAAGATTTGGTTAAGCATCTTGAGGATTTACAAAACGATACTTCAGCAAACACTAAGGAAATCTCAAAGGCGAAAAGTAAGTTGAAAAAAGCATATGTTGATGAAGAACAATATTGGAAACAGAAAGGCCGTAATAAATGGCTTAAAGAGGAAGATGAGAACACAAGATATTTTCATGCCCAAACCAAACAAATGCGGGCAAGAAACCGTATAGTTGGACTTATGGATACTTGTGATAACTGTGTAACTAGTGAAGAAGATATAAGCAGGGAAGCCTGTCGTTATTTCAAAGAACTATTTACCACGACTGGTAGACCATGTATTTCGGATGATATAATGGAAATTGAACCGAAGATAACTGAGATGGAAAATAAAATGCTTCTTGACAAGGCATCTGAAGAAGAGATAAAAAAAAGCTCTTTTTCTCATGGACCCAGGAAAAATACCTGGTCTTGATGGTATGACGGCTCTTTTTTCCAAAAATCATGGTACATCATTAAAGGTGATATCATTCAACTAGTTAATGATTTCCTAATTTCTGGAACCTTTGACAAAGAGTTAAATACTACAAATATTTGCTTAATTCCAAAAATTTCGCGACCAACAAAAATGATAGAATTTCGCCCAATTAGTCTATGTAATATAGGTTATAAGATAATATCAAAATTCTTATGTCTACGTTTTAAGAAAATTCTCCCCAAACTTATTTCTGAATCTCAATCAGCCTTTGTGGCTGGACGACTTATTTCAGATAATATTTTATTCGCTCAAGAAATGTTCCATGCTCTTCGTACAAATAAAGCAGTGAAAGGGAAGTTCATCGCCACAAAGACGGATATGAGCAAAGCCTAAGATAGGGTCGTATGGAATTTTGTTCAGTGTTTACTAAGGAAACTCGGTTTCCATGAGCAATGGATAAAATGTATTATGTTCTGTATCTCTACTGTACAGTATTCAGTTTTAATAAATGGTTTTTCTCAAGGGAAAATAATCCCTAATCGGGGACTAAGGCAGGGAGATCCTCTATCATCCTATATTTTTATTTTATGTATTAAGGTCCTTATCTCAAAGCTTCGTAAGGCTGAACAAGAGAAAATGATATCGGGAATCTGCATAGCAAGGGAAAGTCCCACGATCTTACACCTGCTTTTAGCAGATGATAGTCTCTTTTTTTGTAAAGCCACAAAAGAAGAAGCATCTCATATTCTGAAAATTTTAAAAGACTATGAGATGGTTTCTGGACAACAAATTAACTTCCAGAAATCATCAATTCAGTTAGGCCATTCATTCCCTGAGGATGCGAAAAAAATTATTCATCAATGCCTAGGGATTCATCAGACAGGGGGAATGGGATCCTATTTAGGCCTTCCAGAAAATATTGGCGGGGCTAAAACAAAAGTTTTTGCCTTTGTAAAGGAAAAACTAAATGAAAGGATCAATAGCTGGTCATCAAATTTTTTATCAAAAGGTAGCAAGGAGGTGCTAATTAAGTCAGTCCTCACGGCTTTACCGACTTATGTTATGTCATGTTATAGATTACCAAAGACCATAATATCAAAGTTAAATTCGGCCATTGCAAACTTTTGGTGGTCGAATACGGAAAATACTAAGGGTATTCACTGGAAAAAGTGGAAGAACCTTTGCAAACCTAAGATGGAAGGAGGTTTGGGTTTTTGAGCTTTGGAAGAATTTAATTCTGCGTTACTAGCTAAACAACTATGGCGTCTAATAGACTATCCAGAGATACTTTTTGAAAAGGTGATAAAGGGAAGATATTATAAAGACCAATGTCCAATTACATCAAAACTTAATTCTAATCCTTCTTATGGATGGAGAAGTATCACCTCCAGCCGTTCTTTGGTTAGTAAATGTATTATTCGAAAAATTGGAGATGGAAAAACAACAAAGGTTTGGTCGGATCCATGGATATCAAATATATCTCCAAGAGCGGCGATTGGAAGTAATCCAAATATTTTTCGGAATCTCACAGTCGATCAATTTATTGACCCCCATTCTAGAACGTGGAGGGAAGTTATACTACATCAATATTTTATTCCTTCTGATGTAAATCTCATTCTGGGGATTGCTATCTCTCATCGAATGGAGCCAGACTTTTGGGGTTGGCATTTTACAAAAATAGCTAGATACATGGTAAAATCTGGGTATCATACTGAGGAAAATAACTCCCTCCTTGATGTGGGAAGTTTTGGACCTAATTTTTAGGCACTACAAGCAAAGATATGGAAATATGATTGCCCTAATAAAATAAAACATTTTATGTGGCAAGCACTTTCGGGATGCTCTGCTGTTAACCATAACCTTAATTCGCGAGGAATAAATTTTGATCCGAGATGTAATAGATGTGATGCAGAGGAAGAAACAATCAATCATGTTTTATTTGAATGTCCGCCAGCAATTCAAACTTGGGCACTTTCAATTATTTCCTCAGCAATTGATGTTTTCTCTGGAAATTCTATATGGTACAACTTTGATTATCTGTTTTGGCGTATTCAAGACCAATTAGATATCGATATTTTTCCATGGTTATTATGGCATATCTGGAAGTCAATGAATGATAATTTTTTCTCACAAAAAATAGAGATCCTAGAGAGATAATTATCCAGGCGACTAAAGATATGTCGGAATGGAAAAATGTGAGATGTAGAGTCGCAGTTAGTTCCCAACCGAGTCCTTCGCTGTCTTTATCAAGACCTTCATGGTCTTTTCCATCAGCTACCGACCAGAGTTTTACAGGCTTTAGGTGTTATGTTGATGCATCATGGAAGAGCTCGGATGTGGTTTCAGGAATTAGATGGATGTGCTTTCCAGATTCTATCGAAGGTGTATGCAGGGTTGCTCGTGGGATTAGAAGGAGTCTCTCTGCCCTTCATTCAGAAGTTGAAGCTTTGCTCTGGGAAATGGAGTCACTTATAGCTTTCCAGTTCTTAGAAATGAGTTTTGCGACAGATTGTGCAGATGTGATAAAGATTTTTATGGATCAGGAAGAGTGGCCGGCGTTTCGTCCTTATCAAGAGGATTTTGCTAGGTTACAATCTCTTTTCTGTCTTTTCTCATTGCACTTAATTCCGAGATCTTTAAATCATAAGGCTGATACTCTCGCCCGTAATATTAGAGAGTATTTCAATGGTTTAATGTTGTAATCATTTTATCTTTATAATATAATAATTGGAGTTGACAAAAAAAAGTGATTCTTTTTTTAATTAAAACAAATTCAAAAATCATATTTTCAACATTTTCTGATTATTAATGATATGAAATTAACTTTCATGAAACCTATAGAGTAATTCAGCCTTTTCATAGATCAAAAACTTTGGAAAACTACATGGAGCATCCACAATAAGATCGTTCACTTATAGAAAAATTCTGGTAGCAGATGTGGTAATTCAATTGAGATGATTCTTTCCAACTAGAGTGTACGTTGTTTTTGATTCATATTTGTTTCATATGCTGTCACTTTCCGATTATACAATAGATCATACTCATTTATGTACTTATTTTATATTTTTTAAAATAGTATAAAAATAGTTGCTTATTGAACGAAGTATCGTCAAGATTATTCGAGAAATCTCTCTTTACCAATGATTGGAAAATAGTTCATAATTTCATGGTCTTTAAAGACAATAGTCAGTACAAAGTTTTTCACATTGCCTATAAATTATGTTTTTTTTAGTGACAACAATTCTCCCGTGTGATTCTGTTGTAGATGACCAAATCATCTCATTGCTACCTTTCAATGATAATATCACTAGAGAATATCATTGCAATGTTTTTACGGGTAAGTTATTCTCATGTAATTGTTTACTTTTACATGAAAATATTATTTTTAAAAGATTTATTGTAATATTTGTATATCTTTTATTTGTCTTCTATGTATATGTGCTTATGTAAATCGTTAGTGTTCAACAGATTCATGACGTAAAGTTTCATGATCAACCTGTAAAGAAAATTGATTTTAATTTAGAGATTAGAAGTAAGAATTTTAAATGTCATATTTATTATGATTTTTGTGTACAAACTTTTAATATTCTTAAATATGATTATATTTCTGGTCCTATAGAATTATGTCTTCTCTCTTTATAATAGTGATTGTCGTTTCCAATGTTCGTTTTGGGGAAATTTGACTGAGTCCTTCATCAAAATTTGTATGGAAACCATAGATGGCATCATTTACTTGATCATTCATTTTGCAAAACTTCTTCATTGGAATAATAACACTATTATTATTATTTAATTGTTTTTTACAATTTTTGGATTTTTTTCTTTCTAATTATCTATGTTTTCCAATTTTTACATATATGAGTTCTGTTAGCAATGCCATCAGTTTTTTTCATAAATCCTTTAATGCTTGATATTGAAGACTACAAGATGTAAATATATACTATTAATTTTTTTGTCTATATTTACTCATCTTTTCTTTCATTATGTTTAAATATCTTATGCATTTTTATGTCTTCAATTTGGCGAATGGTGGTATGCGTCTCATCATCTTGAACAATATGACTCAAAAAACTTCTACAGATGATGATATTTTGCTTAAGTATCCAAGAAAATATATTGTTGAATTACTTCAATCGCATTTATGTTCTACTTTAATTTGATGGTTTCTGTACAATTGAGCCATTATATATTTTGCTTAATTTAAAATAATTACTTAACTTTTTTGTATATATTTTTGAGCTGCGATTTCAGGTTTCTAAATGTCGTGTTATGTGTATTATTTTAGGACTTGATCCAATGAAGTCACACTGGTATTATTTCAGCTGCAACACGTGTAACAATAACATAGTCCCTTGCTTAACAGATGCTGTTTTTGACGAACATCACCCTAAAAAGTATGATTTTTTTTTGTGTCGTTCATGCCAAACACATACTCAATCAGGCACTTCAACATAAGTTAACTACATATATATTTTCATCTCATTTAGATAACTTTTGTTTTGTTTATATATTGTGTTTATGATATATTCTATTCATTAGGTTAAAGCTTAATTTACGAATAATAGACAATACTGGTGTGACAAATTTTTCGTTGTTTGAAAGTTACACCATTGAAGCTATTGGAAAACGAGCAAAAGATCTCTTAGACGGTCGGATTGGTGAGGTAATGCAGCTAAATTGCTCTTTATTACTTTCTTAAATTTCATCTCTTTTTCTTCCTTATTATACTTAAGCTATTAGAGTAATGTCTTGCAACATGTAGATTGAGTACCCTGAAAAAAATGCATTTTACAATTAGCAATTTTTTTTGGAAAGTCTTTCCTGTTATGCTTTATTCTGTACAAAGGGAACACTAACGAATTAGCGAGTTACACATACATGATGGAAAATGTTTAGTCTACCAAGTTACACATACATGATGGGAAATGTTTGGTCTACCAGTGAACTTGAGCTTGCATATATCCTCTAAAGCAATCAACTAACAACTCAATTAATTATCATAGTTTTTGTTCTTTCATCTTTCAAAGACCTTTTCTAAAAAAAATTATATGTTTATTTTCTTGTTTACTTTTAAATAAATTTTCACTAATTTCACTATATGAACTATGCTTTAATTAATGAGGAATTACTAAAAATACCCCTTTTGAAATACCCTTTTTCAAAACATACCCCCTAATGACCTTTTCTCTCTCCTAATTTTCAAAAGAAAGGGTATGTTTTGAAAAGGGTACATGCCAATAAGAGTATTTTTGAAAATCTCTCTTAATTAATTTAATACCTATTATTTTAGAACTTATTACATCTTTATTAGAAACCTTTAATCTGGTATATATATTTTATTTGTTATTTTTCACGAGATTACTCTTAAATTCTCTAATATATATATAAAAACTAATCAATTCAATTTTTTCTGAGTTCTAACTTATAATCGGAAATAGTTTATTTATTGAATTTTTATCTTTATATATTCGTTGTTAGATTAACGATTGTAAACAAAAAAACAAAACCCAGTTAACAATAAACAACTTTTTTATACCATTTATAATAGTTCAATATATAATATAAATTTCTTAGTATATTTTTTGCACAATTATAATTAGAATCCATGTCTAGTGAGTTTACAAAATATTTAATTCAAATTAAAAAATTAAAGAAAAATTTCATAATAATAACTAGATTAATAATTCTGTAAATGTCTTACAAAACACTTTATATATACAAACATAATCCAAAGTTTAAAAAAACATCTAAATTTTAAATCTATAAATAAACTAATCCTAGTTATTAGGAAATATGAACTTGAGTTAAGAAAAAATCCTAATTCTCTCCCTTCGAAATTTTATGTAGACTCCGCCTCCGATCCAAATCTAAACCTTTCTAGCGGTTGGTTTTGCACAGTGCCGCTAGAAAGGAGCTCTCCTCATCATAATCAATCTCCTCCGGCTAGTTTTTGCTGAAGATTTTTATTCGCGTACATGCTACCATTCGTCTTCTCCCTCGCATGATTCGGGTATTTCTCGCTGGTAACTTCATCGCATAAGAGCTCTTCTAATATGCATCTAAGATAGTTAGAGGAAGGTGATTTAGGTTGAAAGGTTGGAGTCTCATTTGGGTTAGTTGAAACCATCGTCGGTCGTTCATGGAATCCTTGTCGTGATCTTTCTTCCTTGCCGAGGTTTCTCCTTCGCCAGGTATGTAACTCGAGGATGGTTACTATCTTGGCTTGGACTTCTTTGCGTATGCAGAATGGATATAACGAGAGTAGATCTGGTTTCTGGTGAAAGTAGATGTGAGTGTTGTTTGTGTGGGTTACTTCATAAGGAAATTAATTATGTGTACTCAGTGTGAATCTCAGTGTATGAATCAGTTATGCTTTCCTTCGAATTAGGATATGTTTAGGTGAGTTCTAGGCACATGATAACCGAATGACGTTTGGCAAAGACACTACCGCAGCTCAAATAGAGGGCAATTGAGTTTTTGGTTTCAGTTTACTGTGTTTTTGAGAACCTATGGTAGCCTACATAAGGATTATCATCAAAACTATCTTTGCTTTATCAGGCTACATATTTACGACGATTTCAAGCTTTCTTTGGGAACATGTTGATTATCGATGTTCACAGCTCATCCGTGTGGGGTTCTTCTCTCTAGCTTTGATCAAGTGATATTCCCTTTTAAGTTTGGCTATCTCTGTGCAAAAGAATTTGTTCGCTCTTGTCTCTACATTCTAGACCAGATCGAGGTATAATCTTTATAAGGTGTCTAACTAGGCAACACATCACGCCATTAACCAGAAGTTAGTATTTTGACAGGTATCAATACCTTTGTGCTTTAATTAATGAGGTATATCACATTCACTATGGGAGGATTTGCTTTCCAGGAAATCATGTTTTCTGCTCTACCAGGTTACTGGTTTGCGTTTTATCGATTTGTTTTTTCCTATAATAGCTAGGTTGTTGTATGTATTAGTGTGAACGATTTATCCGGTCTTGGGCTTTTAATAAAATTATAATGACAAAAAACTTAAGTCGATAATCACATAAGTAGTTTTCACATGCAGCTGTCATATGCGAGTAGATATCCACATATATTCCTTACCAATCTTGGTAGAATGGTATAGTTCATATCAACTCTCCGCATTTGCAAAGTCCTTTGACATAGGAATTTTTGAGGATTTTCAAACTATTTTCTTCTCGCCAATGAATATTTGCTAGTCCATTATATACATGATGTCTAATTGATCCAACAAACTCCAATGATGTAATCACTGTTAGCTTATGTAATCCCTAAAAAATTTCATACCTTCGACTCTAAAATTATCTCCAAGACAGATTAAAATTGTTCAATAAACAAATCTAGATTCTAGGTTTTCTTCTTTAGTTTCTTTAGCTAACAATTCTAATTCTTCTTCAAACCTGTTATTAACGAAGTAATTTCCCAAACATAACCTATATAAGGCTTCAAGATTACTTTTATCACATAACTTCTCATGAAATTTGTTGAAAAGAGCATATTTGCCATCCCATGGATAAAAAAGAATATATCCAAGGAAAGTTAGTATAGCCCTTCTTTTCTTTTCACATATTTGTCAAAATCGTCTTGAAATTATCTTCACTCTCTCGATCCTATAAATATCGTTTGATGCAAATCGTGAGATTATATTTGCTAAGATATCGTTGAATATCAATTCTGTCATATTCATGTTTTCAACCACCTTATTCTATACAAAATAAAAGGATCGTTATTCAAAGAAAACTTATGGTTAAAATCCTAACAAATAATATAGCAATAAAATTTAACTATAATAATTTAATTTTATGTATCGTTCTAAAAAGTTTTCTAAAATCCAAAATAAAGTTAGGTATGATCAATAATGAATCGATATCAAAAGTGTAATATTCTATTAATGTTTTATATGAACTATATACCTGATTCATAATTACATATTTCAACCAAAACTTATTTCTTACAATATATTATATCGTATGACAAGAAACATACATTTTTCTGATTGAATTCGAATTTCAGTCTCTCACAATCGCAGCATATTGTGCAGCTTCATATATATGATGTTAGTAACCTAAGAAAGGTTTGCAAAAAGTTTCGTTCTATATGTGATGAACGTCCAGTTCTCAGCCGACTATCTCTTAAAGAAGATCTCTTCTATCCATGGTGCAATAATGAGAGATCTTATACGATATAACAGGTTACGATTAAGCAAGAACCCTCAAGCTTTGTATCGGTTGGGAATAGTTTGTTAGTTTCTTGACAACCATAAAGACCAGGGACTTACATTGTTATGTGAAGCTTCAGTGAGAGGTTTACATGAGGCAGTCTATCTTTACATTGTGATTTAATATCTTTTGGAGATATAGCCCAACAAAATACAGGTTTTCAATTTATGTCTATTCTTTTTCAACCACTAATGTCAAAAAACTATTTGGCACATTAAAATCATTTGGGGACAATTAAATAGGTATCTTATGTGGTGTACACATAATGTATTGTCTGATTTGAAATTATGTTACATCAAACAGAAGCGTGAGTGTGATGGAAAAACTTCTAAGTTTCTTAGTTTCAACAACATAGCGCATTCTTAATGTTCCAAGAGTGACATAAAGTCATCAACGACCTGTGAGATTTGTTTATGGGATCATGAAATCAATCTTTTTCTTCAAGAGTTGTATTTTTTATAGTTTCATGCTTTAATTTATTATTACTCTTATCTTTTCAGTAATATTTAATATTTTGTATCTACTCATTACTTTCGAATATATTTTTCACGTGGCTATATTCTATTGATTTCATAAAAAATCCAGATAATTAAGTAAGTGTAACTAAAAATATTATATATTATATTTAAGATATGTACCTTATTTAATTGTAAATAACCTTAACTATGTACTTATCATTTCTAGGTATAATATTTTAAATATAAATCAAATCTTCATTTGGCTATAAGACTCATTCAATTTATTTTAAAAATATCTAATCATTGATATCAACATATCGTGAAACTGTTTTTAAACAAATAAATATCCTTGAGTTTTTTCTTTCTTTTTTGTCTAGTGTAGCTTTAAATATTGAATAGAAAAAAAAAAGTTAACCATCTATCCTGTCCAACTCATAATATCTCAGTATGAAAGATAAAGGAAAAGCATAAATATAATTGTCTTCTAAACGACGTTGATCTAAGCCAAATCAAGATGATTCTGAGAACATCGTTCCATCTCATAATCAAGGGACTATTCACGATCTAATTCTCAAACAAGCTATGTTTACTCTAGATTGTTTCAAGACCTTACAAACTCTTCTTTCATCAATTCTGTTGGATCCCAAAAATGTCATAGTACTATTACAGATCATCTCAAAGGTTTGTTTGTTGCTTTATAGTATTTTATGAAACTTATTATTAGATAGTACACTATTATTCGAAGATTTCTTTCTTTCAGATCCATATACAGCAAACATTGTCGATAAAGGTTGTTATCTTTGAATACATTCCAACAATACTTTCCAATCTTCGTCTTTATCACACACTCTCAAGTCTCCTACAAAGAAATCCCAAAGCATTCATACAAGTATATACATTAAATATCATTATCTTTATTCTCATTCAAGATTCAGAATTCACAATCTTATTATATATTAATTTATTTTTATTTATCTATGCGGATTATCTTTTTTACATTTTTTGTAATTTATAATAATTCACCAGATTCATCTAATAATTTTTTTTCACAACTTACATCAGTTTCTCTACGATATTTTAGTCCAAAATGTATATCTAGCAAAATTCCACAACCTTACAGTATTAAGCATGGTGATGATCATGCAAAAAATATCTTATACTAGGTCATGATCATATTATTTTTTAAACTATACAATTTAAGGTTGAATAGAGTTATTGTAACATGGTTTGTTGTAATAAATTTTATAAGATATTGTTCTCATGGACAATATATTGGAGGATGATGGAAAATCAAAAGAATAAGAATATGATGTTATCAAGAATTTCTATAGTAAGTCTCTTATTTAATTGATACAAACGTTATTATATTTCTTTATTTATTCTATTATATTTATATTTTTATTACATAAAAGGGAATTTGTTTTGGAAACAGATGATTATGATGAGGATCAAGTTTATGATTTTTCTAGAAAATAAGATTTCATAGATGAGGATGAAGAAAATATTTGTTTTAAGGAAAAGATACTTATATTGATGATGGTGATCCTAATTATAGTTTTGGATATTGTGGCATATTTTTCTGGTATGGACAGCGCCTCAATGGAATGAGAAAGAATATCTAATCCAATATATACTAGTTGTTGTATGCAAGAACTTGTTAAAATTGCCTTCACTACCTGATTCACCAACGTTATGTGGAATTTGTTTACGGGAAATGACCAATTATCAAACATTTTAGAGATAACAATAGAGCTTACAATATGGTTTTCTCATTGACATCACTTGGTGAAAAAGTTGATCTGTAAAAAAAGATAGCGGACCGTAGATGTTAGCCATGCATGGAGAGAACTATCATTTGATGGGTTCTTTGAAGCCGAAAGATGGTGAATATGTTAAGTTTCAGCAATTATATATTGTAGACTGAGAACAAGGTTCAGAACAGGATTGATGTGATGAGGTTAGTTATAATCCATTTCTTATTTCGAGATATATTATGTGATTTAGTTTTTATTTTATTTTCACTAATTTATTGTAATAGTTAAACTTTGATTAATGTAGCAAAGGAAAAAACGCTTAACTAGTACAAACGTGGAATAAATTCAAGCCTAAAATTATCGAGACTATAATCAAGATGTTGGACGATGTAAGTCCTCAGGTCAAGTCATTTTGACTGCCAGGGATAGGTTCAAGATAGATGATAATGAGAATCTCTAGATGAGGATAATCACTAATAGAAGTAGAGATAGAAGATTATATTTTCTCCCAACTGCTTCTAAAGTTGTTGCTCTCATTCTTGGTGACTTTCACGCAAACATGGATAAACGTGATATTGTCCTTGAGACAAAATTAGGAAAATTGAAAAGGATTGATGAGCTTCATCATCATATTTAGCTTTGCAGTATCCTACAACTTTTTCCAAGTAGGGAGGATGGATTTCACTTGGGAATTTCTAAAGCAAAAAAGTTGCTAACAGAAGAGAGAAGAGCAATAGCAATATAAGTATGTGACATTTTTGGCATGTAGGCTTCAAGAAAGGAACACTGAGAAACATGTTTACTTCACTCTAAGCGTCTTCTCCAATAGTTTGTTGTTGATGATTATACCATGATTAAATCTAATAGACAGAGATATCTTAAAAATCAAATAAAACTAAGGAGTACTATCTTTCGGAATGTTAAGCAATTAAAAGAATCAAGAAGCACTGATCTTAGTAATCAAGGAAAAAGAATTTCAATTCTCGTTACTTTTGTAGGTGGTCCTCGGTACATGCAGCAATGATATTTGGATGTTATGGCTATGTGTAAGCAATTTGGTTTTCTGGATTCGTTCATCACGTTCACATGTGATTCAAAATGGCATGAAATTACTAGATATGTGCAGTAGCAATTTTAAAAAGCGATGATATGCCAGATGTAATAGGTGGAATCTTCAAGATAAAGCAAGATAATCTAATGGATGAGTTAACCAAAAACATGTATTTGGTAAAACTGCTTTAGGTAGTTAAGATTTTTTTCTTCATAGATAACTTGAATTTTTTTATTCATATATTAGTTTTATAAAGTTGTTAAACTTTTTTCTAACAAAATTTGTAGCTATGCATACTTTGGAGTTTCAAAAACATCATTTTCCTCATGCTCATATATTAGTTTGGATGAAAGCTGGATAAAAATTCACCAATGCAGACCAGGTTGATAAAATTATTTCAGCTGATATTCCTGTATCTGAGCTATATGATGTCGTCAAAAATTGCATGGTTCATGATCCTTGTGGTAATGCTAATACTAATTGTCCATGCATGGTTGGTGGTAAATGTTCAAAGTTTTATCCTAAATCATATGTTTCTTATTTAAATATTGATAATGAAAGTTTTCTTGTCTAGTGTAGAACAGAAATAGGTCGGTATGTTGAGAAGTGTGAAATTCAATGTGATAATAGGTATGTTGTGCCATATAACAAGAAGCTATCTCTCTGATACGGAGCTCATATTAATGTTGAATGGTGCAATCAGACCAGAACGTCTAAGTATCTATTCAAATACGTGACAAAAGGACCAAATCGTGTTACTTTTACTGTTGGACCAACTGGTACTAAAAACGATAAGGAAGAACTCCATGATCTTTTTGATTGCCGGTATATTTTAAAAATTTATGGGGTATTTTTCTTTTGTTACTGTATTTCTATATATTTATGATATTGTCTTTATGATTGATATATATGTTTCCACCTATGAAGTTATGTTGAGAATATTTAAATATGATTTCACTTTCATACAACAGAAATTTTAGTACTTCATTTTCACGAAGATGGTAAACAACCAATCTACTACAAAGATGATGACACGGCAAATGATGTTATAAAATAATTTTTTGGTGGTAAAACACAATTTCAAGCTTGGTTTGAATTGAATAAAAATAATAATTTTGCCAATACTTTGCTCTACGAGGAGATACCTAACTTCTACACTTTGAATTATAAAGATAAATCGTAGCATTAAAGAAGTCGTAGCACTTTTGTTGTTGGCAAGATTAATTATGTTCCAATAAAATAAAAGAGTGGTACTATCTCATAATGCTTCTAAATCAACATCGAGGTCGAGTGAGTTATGATGACCCAAAGACTGTTTAAAACGTTGTTCATGATACAAAGATGCATGTTTTGCAATGGGTTTGCTTGATGATGATAGAGAATATATAAATGCAATTAAAGAAGAAAGTTTAATATGTTCAGCTCATTACACAAGGAAGTTATTCACAACTAAGCTCGAGGAAGACATTTTGACTAAACCTGAAGAAGTTTGGGAACAAACTTGGATATTTTATCTAAAGATATGTTATACAAGAAAAGAAAACAATTCAAAGATCTAGGTGCCAACTCTTATGATTTTGGAAATTCTTATATATATTTATATTATTGATTAAGTAATTTTATTAGTTTCTTACATTTCAAATTTTCAACTCATGTGCAATAATGTTCTATTGATAAATTTAATGATTGTAGAGCTATGTTTGAACGATGAGGACAAAAGAAATATGCACTTCAAAAGATTGAAAAACTTCTTTTAGTTTACGATGCTTCTCTTAGAGCATATAAGAACATGCCAAAATTTGATATGGATGAGCTTAGTGATATTGGATGAGAAGAATTATGACTGTCAGAAGTTAAAATTAGATCTTAATCGTGATTTAAAATCAGTCACTCTAGAGCAATCCAAGGTTTACAATAAGATCATCTATTCTGTTTTAAAAACAAAAGAGGTGTTTTTTTATGGATTTGGTGGAACCGGAAAACTTATTTATGGAAACTTCTGTCCGTTGCAATTAGATCGAGAGATGATATTGCCCTTAATGTTGCTTCCAGTTGTATCCCTGCTCTTTTGTTACAAGAAGGCAGAGCTACCCACTCCAGGTTTGGAATACCTATTAATGTTGATGAGTTTAGCACATGTAATATGGCATGTGGTTCTCCTCTAGGTGAG
The DNA here is from genome assembly GCA_900406435.1 of Lepidium aucheri. Classification (NCBI taxonomy): domain Eukaryota; kingdom Viridiplantae; phylum Streptophyta; class Magnoliopsida; order Brassicales; family Brassicaceae; genus Lepidium; species Lepidium aucheri. The sequence goes on along the minus strand of OVBA01000486.1, from coordinate 17,096 downwards.
TTAATATTTGAAGAAAATATTATTCTATGGAACGAAGCTCCTATGATGAGTAAATATTGTTTCGAATATTTAGATCAAAGTCTAAGGGATATCAAAAGATGCGAAGATCCTTTTGGTGGTAAGGTTGTTGTATTCGGTGGAGATTTCAGGCAAATATTGTCTGTAATTAGTAGAACTGATTGGCAACAAATAGTATCTGCTACAATAAAATCATCCTATTTGTGGTCTAATATACAAGTTTTAGAACTTATTAGGAATATGAGGCTGCTTGCAATAATTCATGCGGATGAACAACTTGAGGTAGAATAGCTTTCTAATTGGCTTTTAGATGTTGGTGATGGTAAAATATCACATCCTCAAGAACTGCTCATTACATCCTGCTATGATCCTATTTAGTCAATAGTTAAAGCAATTTACGAAAGCAATAGATCATTGAAAAATAAGCAACAGTAAATCGTATTTTTTATCTTAAAGATACACATAATAAATATATAAAAAAAATTTCCCCTTAAATTTATAAGAAATTTGACATTTATATTCGAATCAAAAATATGGGATAATCCTTATCTAAATTTGTTTCTTAAACCATACTATGTGATTCAAAAGAAATTAGGAAACAGAATGACAGATAAATAGCAATCGAATATATACCATTCATTTCTAAAAACCCTATTTTATTCCTTAAAACACAAACATACAAGTCGTGTATTTCTATAAAAATATTTTTTTAGATTAGTTGTTACCTTAAAGCTATATATATTATGTTTATTTTTTTTCTTTTATATTACTTGATCTCCGTTTTGGATAGACATTCTCGGAAGCATATAATGTGTATCACATCTTTGCCTAAAGAAATTTTGATACATATCGTCTCTTGATGTGGAGAATCGTCTTGGTTTTGTATTCATCAACTTGGATTAGTGCACAAAAAGTTTACATCTATATCTAACCAACCTCGAGTTCTATGTAGTATTGCTCTTGAAGAATATCGCTTCATTCCATATTAGTTTGATCCGACAGATTTATATGCAAAATGTAAACTATTAGCCAATAGTGGAATTACTGGTGTTTTGTATCAAATTGGATTAGTTAGCTATTTTTGTGACAATCGTAAAGATGAAGGAATAATAATGCTTTGTGATACTTCTCATGAAATGTTTTTAATGTCATCTATCTTTACGGTATCGTGTTCATCCATTGTGGAGGTGTTGAAACACAAGAAGGTTTTAGAGTTTTAGAGTACCTCGAAAGAGTCTGTAGAAGAGTCAATCGACATATCAGTTATTATAATAATTTGGCTATTTCAAACTTGAAACCATCCTATGTCCAATACATTTGTAATTATGATGGTCAAACAAGGACATCCGTCACCAACCAGTATGGTGCGGATAATGACATAAATGCATCTTGTGCAAGTGAGCTTTGTTTATGAGATCTTTAACTCAAACTTTTGCTATATAGCTTCTACTTTTAGAATTACAATCTTTTTTTTCATTATTTGTTATTTAAAATATTAATGTGTTGTTTCATCTTAAAATATTCAAAGAGTAATTTATTTTATTTTTTATTCTATTATTTATATGTTTGTCTATGTTTTTTAATTTTTTATTTATAATTAATTGTCAACTTTATAACTAACTTTTTATACTATATTTTAAAATATTGTAAATTATAGTTAATCATGATATAGAAACAACTATCAACTCCTAAATAATTTTAAAGTCTATAATTATCAGTCATTAATTATTTATTATACCTTTAACTATAAATTATACATCTTAACTTCCTCAAATATACACCATTTATAATAAATCAATATTTAAGATACATATCCTTAACCTCTAATCCTATTTTTTATATTACAAATAACCAATCTAGTTCTAAAAACAGTTGTTTCTATTCTTTATTTTTGTTTTCTTATGCAAATTCTACTTTACATTTTTACTCTCTAAAAAGTATCACAAAATGTACTTATCTATAATAAAAATCCCAAACGAAGACGTATGTTTTGTATTTTTTTTGTTATTTTTTGTGTTTGTGGGATGAAATGTATCTTACATTCGGTGCTGACATTATTTGACAAGGAATATTGATTCAAGTGTTGGTCTATGCAATGGTATTATTCTAGATTTATTATGGGAGATAAATTTGATCATAATGTTCTCATAAAAAAATATGTTCAATTCTTCAAACGTATTGTCGATTTTTGATTTCGATCTAAAATTTAAAAAAACAAATATTATTTTATCAATTTTTAGTTCTTCTTCTTTGTTATCTTCAATATATAAAATAATAATTAACAATATTTATTAAGATGTGTCAGCTTCGGCACTGAATTATTATATATTTATTTCGCAAGCATTTTTTATTTGTTTATTATTATTCATGTTTTCGTATTATTTCATATTAATCAAATAAACAACATATCTTTTATATAACAACCCAATATATATAGGATCATATTGTAACTACGGTTTTGGCAGTGCGGATTAAAGTGTGGAGCGGAACAAGTGCGAAACAAAATGCAGTATGGTTCAAGTGCGGTTTTAATAGATAATAATATAAAAAATATGTGATTGGTGAAATATAAGCGGTCGGGTTTTTAATTTATAAATATAATTAATAGTAACTTTAAATTTATTATTATTTTTTAGAAAAATATATTTTTCGAAATTTTTTTAAAATGTATTATTATTTATAAATTTAAATATATAGTTATTAATATATCATTTTCAATATTAATGATTTGGTACCTTGCTAAATTAGGCTCAAGTCAATTGGGTCATCTAGTTCTTAACATTAATATATCATTTCTTATAAGTTAAATTCACTTTCACATGAAATAATATTTACCCACATATCTAATGTAATTATTATATTTTTATAGAAATAGATTAAGCTCAATTCAATTTTCTTTTACTAATAATAAGCAAAAATTAGAGAATAGCTGTAATAGTAAACATGTTGCACATTTTAGATGGTTAGATGGTTGTATTGATTATAAGTGATTATAAAAATATTTTAGTATTTATCATTAATGTTTATTGTTCAAAAATAGAAATCAGCTGCAAGTCATTACCTTTTTATGAGCAAAGACGTTTTTACTTATCTGTTTGGTAAAAGAAAAATTGGCGTTTTTCTTCTACTTTTTCCAAAAATAACACCATTACATAACATATTTTTGTGATTGGTGAACATTGATCAAAAAACATGCCACGTCATAAATAACGCACCGCACAGAATGTAACAATCATACCCATATTCTCACAAATATTGTTATTCATTTGTTATTCATAACAAACTCTTAATTTAGTAAAGAAAAATTATATATTACTTATTCATTTTTTTATTAACTTATCAAATATTTGTTACTTTTTACCAAAAAAAACATAAAAAAACAAAAATAATCTCCCACGGTAGCATAGGTAGAATCCTAGAGATCAATATCTGATATACTCTTATTTGGAGAAGAGTTGACTAAGATACTCCTCATGTAACTCAAATACTTTCTTACTCTCATCTCTACTTTTATGCCACTTTTTACCTTTTCAATTTTTTTTTTAATTCATATATATATTACCTTAATAAAATCAAAGAGGCTGATAAGCCATGATCCAGAACATAACTAGGCCGGCCCAAAAGTAGTCCATAACGGGACCATAATTAAAATACAAACTTTGCGGTCTAAATTTAAATAAAACAAGCTCGACAATCATAGATTAACTTGCTCTAAGAGAAACAGAGGTGAGACTAGAGTATAACAGTAGACTTTAACCCTATTTTTGCCTTATGCGTGTCTTTCATTCCCTCAGTCTCCTCTTCCCTTTTGTGTTTGATTTCACCACTTGATGGTCCTGGAACGTCTTTATTCACCTTATGAAACTCTGCTTCCATTTGATTCTCCGGGAGAGTGTTTACATCAGACATGAATACGTTATTATCACTCATCAGCACATCATCAACCAAAACAAGTGCCACATTGTCCATCATGTTTACTGGGGGTTAAGGAGGAAAAGTTGACATTGGCGAAGGTGGTTGTGTGATTAAAGATCTGCTTGTGGATGAGGGGTCACTTTCAGAACTTGGACTAGCAAAAGCGCTCGGCGGCATTGCATTGATAAGATAGTCCTCAGGCTGGGGTTGTAAGAGAAAAAGCAAGTGTTATGTGTGAGCTTTTGATTTACTTGAAGCAGAACCTTCCAATGAGTTCGTATATAATCTCCACTTGGAACAAATCACCACTCTCACAATGTACCACCTTGTAGAGTTTTAAACGACTTTCATACCTGAACCTTATCTTAGCTCGAATTGAAAAAGGGCTTCTTACGGAGCCTTCATGCAGATCTACTTCTTGAACACTTCCTAGTGAGTTGGCAATGATTGAGACCTCTTCTTTGGATGCATATTGCATTGATAAGTTCGTGATCTGGATCCACAAGTCTACCATCTTAAGAAAACCAGGCAGAAGGTGGTCTTTCCACTTAGAGATTGCTACCGGCCATCCATTGTAGAGTAAATGATGCATCATCATCACCGAATTATGATCTGTTTCAGATTCAAAAAAGAATTGAGCATGATCTTTGTCTATGAGTCTTCCTTTCTTGGATTTCTGCAGGTTCTAGTGCTTTGGAAGGTCTTCCACCATTTCATGTTTGCTTTGTTCCCATCCATTTAGGGGTTTTACCATGATACTCAGTCTGTTCTTGACCATGGTTGCAGCATAGACTCGCCTAGGGAGGAAAATATTGGGGTCTTTCCTTCCCATGTGAAATTGAACAAGTGCTTGTTTGAAAGTGTTGTACATCTTAATTGTTCCTTTTGATAGTAGATCTCAGTATATGCTAGTGTGATACCGTGATCCAAGTTTCAATATTTAAATAGACCTGAGTTTGGAAAGGCAATGCTAGAAGTCTACTGCCATAGCATACCAGCCTCATGATATCCTAGTAAGTAGGGAAGCGAAACATTACTTGACGTGGGCGGCTTATGAGAGGGAAACTAGGTAGGTTGAGTATACGCGTGCCACAGAAACTTCATGTTGATTGGTTTATCCACCCATGAACGAAGAGGTGTCCAGAAGTCTTTGGGGTTGCAACCTTCTCTGCGTATTGTTAACTGTGCCAGAACTGACAGAGAAGGAAAATCAGAAGGCGTATCAATATCTTTCTTGGGAGAAATTAACCTTAATGATTATGCTTAGTCCTGGATTTCCAACTTCCATGGCCAAAACATCAGACAGAAATGACAAATAAAGAGGCAGTTTGATTGTTGTTGGTAACAGGCTTTAATGAGATATTATTCCTAAAGTCCACATCTGGGGATGCTGTAAGTGGGCTGATGAAACATTACTGGGTTCCCGCTGTCCACTTTGTGATCCACCCATGGTTTTGGGCTAGTTTTGGCCCATTAATCTTCCTACTAAAATACTCTGCTTACAGTTTTATATCCTGATACTTGACGCTCAGGTTGGTGTTCCTGAATCCAAGATGGGAGGCCAGTTGCCATGTAGTCATTCCTTCTGTCATCCGTTACCACACTTTTGGCTATTCTATGGCAGATAGAGTTGTTCTTCACACTAACTTTGACGAGTGAAGGTGTTTGGCATCTGTGCAGCAGCTTTGAGATGTAAGTTGCCCAATTTGTATGTTTCTTCCAATGGTTTTGCTGGTTAATGGCCTGAACAATATCTCCATCATCAATGTAAACAGTTGAAAGTTGTAATTGTAGGTCTATCATAGCTTTAAGTGCCCATTCTAAACCGTTAAAGTTAAATCTTTGTTGGAAGCTACATTCATGATGGTGAATCTTCCATGTAGTTCTTTGTTGGTTACATATCCTTGAAGTGCAATGCACCTCCATGAAAACTTCTTGATTTGTTCCAAAAGGTGCTGACAAAAATGCAGCTTGTTTTTATGTGCAAAGCCATGACATCATTTTCTGGGGGTTTTGGTGGTTAAGACTTTTTTGCTCGAGAATGAAGATTGGTCCAAACATCTCTGTCTCTGATTGCGTCTTGAACTACTTTTTGACGGTCATCTGATTGTTGTTGAAAAGTTTTATTTCTGTGTTTCAAAATTGATCATAGTAACCATGGATAAAGGGTGGACAGATCTTTGGGAATCCTTCTGTACATCTTAAGGTTTTCTAGCCACGAAATGTTGAAAGGCAGAGAAGATGTTGAGAAACCTTGCAAAGGTAAGGGAATGGAAGAAATCACCCACATCAATCCAGCCGGGTGACAATGGAATAATGTGTGTGTGATAGTTTCAGCATCAGAACCACACATCTGACAGGCTCCATCAATGTTACACTTCCAGAGGTATAAGGCTTCGTTAACTGCGAGTCCTCCAGATAAGCCTCTCTATAGAAAAATTTTAATCTTTCGGGGATTTTGGATTTCCAGACTAGATTCTTTAGCTAGTTCCTCTCAAACTCCTGACCAGAAGTTACCGATTGGCTTGTGCTTGGGTTGTTAAGAAGCCAATTACCACTCTTAACCATATATTCTTCTGGCTTGTTAAATCCCCAGTACCAAGAATCTTCCTTTGTGGGATTTGGAGGCATATTGATGATTCGATCCAAGTCACTAGAGTGGAAAGTTTCATGGATTGTATGCATGTTCCAGCCACTCCCTATTATTAGTTCTGCCATTTTCATGTTCACATTAAAGTGGACTTTCTTGCTGACTAGGATTCTTGTGTGGTGAAAAATCCATTTGAAAGTCCAGACATATGTCTGTTTACCATTACTAATATTCCTTACTAGACCTTTCTTAAGCAACTATTTTCCTTGGAGAATGCTCCTCCATGGATAGATGCATTATAACCTACATCACAGTCCACGAAGTTAGATTTTTGGAAGTATTAGCTTTCAGAGCTTGCGCAAGTAGGGAGCTTGGATTCATAAGGATGCGCTATGCTTGTTTACCAAGTAAGGCTAGATTAAATTGATCTAAATCTTTAAATCCTAAACCACCATTCGCTTTAGAATGACACATTTTATGCCATGCAACCCAATGTATTTTTCTTTTATCTAGTGATTTGCACCACCAGAACATTCTCATCATATTAGTAATCTTCTTTAATTGCCCTCTGGTTAGTTTGAAACAGTTTATAGCGTATACTGAAAAAGCTTGAGCAATAGCTTTCAGCAGCACCTCTTTCCCCCCGAGTGAAAGATTCTTGGAGAACCAATTGTTCATACGGTTGATCAATTTCTCTGTTATGAAGTTGAGCATAGTGGATTTCTTTTGATTGAAGCAGACCGGTAACCCAAAATACTTCTCCCAGTCATTTGTGTCCAAGATTCTCAGATAATCCTTAATTTCCTTTTTGGTGTGTCTTGTCACTCCCTTACCAAAAAAAATCGAAGATTTTGAATAATTGATTCTCTGACCCAATGCTTCCTCATACCCTGACAAGCATTTTTTGATTGTTTTGATCTCTTCTTTGTCGGCCTTGCATACAAACCAGCTGTCATCTGCCTAAAAAAGTTGTTGAATTGAGGATCCCGAATGTCTGAATTGAATGCTGGATATTTTATTCCGAATCTCTGCATTCCTCATAATGTTGATGAGTCCTTCTGTGTACATTATAAAGATGTATGGAGACATCAGATCGCCTTGTCTGATACCTCTTTGGGGATTAAATAATCCATGTACTGCACCATTGATGATTACTGAGTAATATACTGAGGTGATACAACTCATGATCAACTGTATCCAGTCTTGGTGGAACCTCAAACGGTTTAAGATTGCTTCGATAAAGCTCCATTCAAGTTTGTTATATGCTTTAGACATATCAGTTTTTATAACCATGAAGTTTTCGTGACCTGAGTTTTTGCTTCTGAGCTGATTCATAACTTCATGCGCTAGGATAATGTTATCCGATATAAGTTGACCTTTTATGAAATCTGATTGAGAACTGAAGATTATTCTATCAAGGTGAGGCTGGAGTCTTCTGGTGATGAATTTTGCCATAATCTTGTACAATACTGAGCAGAGGCTGATTGGTCTGAATTCAGTCATGGTGGTTGGGTTATGTACCTTGGGTATTAGGCCTATGTAAGTGTAATTTCATTCTTTGGGTATCCGCTTATTTCTGAATACAGCTTTGACTTCCTCAATAACATCTTGTAATTATTTTAAGTAGTTCCCTATTGATTTTACAAGACACTTTTTATTCAATTCCTTGAAGGAGAGAGTATGGATTATCCAAATAAGAGGTTTGAAATAATTCTCCAAAGTAATTACAAGCTATGGTTCCTTTGGAGCCTCTTGAAAATTCATATAACTATTAGTGTCTTTGATTGTTAGGATATTGTTCCTGATTCTTCGTACTTTGACACTAGAGTGGAAGAATTTTGAATTTCTATCCCCTTCCATAAGCCATTTTTCATTGGACTTCTGCCTCCAAAATGTTTCCTCTTCGTGAGACGCCTCAGCTAGCTTCTTTTTTATATCCTATATTAGGTTTAAATTTGGTTTCAGCTTCTTCATCTCCTTGTCAAGCTTTTTACTGGTGTTTTCCATGATTTTTATTGAGTTATGTAGGCCTTTTATTTTCCATCTGGATAACTTTTTTCGAATGGTGGCAATACTGTGATATAAGGAAGCGTTTGCTGATTGTGATTCCTCCTAATCCCCCTTGATTGTGTCACTAAAACTTGGTTTGTTAATCCACCATTTGTCAAAGGTTAATCTTCTCAGAAATTGTTGGTGTTCCGATACTAATGAGGTTACAATTGGTCTATGATCTAAGTCTTTATAGTCTAGTAGGGAGCTGTTAATTCTGGGAAAAGTTTCAAAACAATCAACATTTCCAAAGCTTCTGTCTAGCTTGCATTGTACCCACATGACATGTTTGTTGCCACACCAGGAGAAAGGGAACTCATATGAAGGAATTTCAGCAGTCTGCAACTACTCAGGACGGGGAGAAATACCCCTTTCTTCCAATACTCTACCAACTTTTTCAGCTATAAGCCCTCTAATCATAGCGGAGTGACCGCTTAACATCTGGTTGACCTTATCCTCCACCGCTTGCATAAATTCTATCGACTCAATGGAAGAGGAAGAAGAAACACCTTTGGAGCGAGATTTCAAACCTTTGGTAGGCGGNGGGGGGGGGGGGGGGGGGGGGGGGGGGGGGGGGGGGGGGGGGGGGGGGGGGTGTTAAAAGTGGGAAGAGGTCATACCCACTGCACCAAATGCTTTTGGAGAAATTGTAACCTGATTGAATGAGACTTAGAGTACAGGATACAGTTGGGTTAGCCACTTCGTCAGGCCAAGACACATCTCCCCTTCCAACAAAGGGACCACCTTAAGCTGGGAGGAAAAAATGAGAGCTATAAGACAGAAAAGATTGAGAAAGAGAATTCAAAATAGAAAAGACAACTAACGTCGGAGTCATGTTTGACAGCCAAAATATTAGGATTATGGAAGCACTGAAGAACTGTCCACCGTGCTAAACTAGCATCACAAAATGTTTGCTCCTCAACAGTGGCAAGGAGGAGGGCACCTAACTTGGGGATAGAATCCAAAAATAAAAGCTGGAGGCCGATGGGGAAGCCATGAACAGAGATGTGAGATTGCCTAAGTTTCTCGACCAGAGAAATCTCAGTTTCGATTTTAGAACCAACTTTGAGCATCCGCAAAGTCAAGGAGAAAGACTCACGACCCCAAGAAGAAGATTCAAGCAGACCTAAATCTTTGACCATCTCCACAACTTCCAATGATGGCATAACATGTTGGGATCCGCAAATTAAAACTCCTACAACGATGACAATTAAAGCAAGCCTCAATATCCTGGACTGAGCCGACCTTTTCTCCACAGGAAGTCTTTTGTCATCTTTGATCCACTTGACAATGTCTTCTATCGTAACTGATGAATTAACCTTGCCGATTAAAGTGTACCAATATGGTTCATGGCCTGTAGGAGGAGTTTGTAGAGAAAAAGTGTAGTCAGTGGGAGGGATTCTATCGCAGTTAAGGCCGGTAATCAATGCATATTTGCGAAGTGAAAATCGAATTGGCTGGCCACCGTAAACAAACCACAACTCGTGCTTCTTTGTCAAACAAAGTGAATGACATAACAGACTATGAAACAACTTCCCTGATAGTAGACATCTACGAACAGACAGATTGAACAATGAACCAAAACAAGAATTCTTCAAGTAGTCAAACTCATAAGACTCTTGTAATGCTTTAGCGATATCTAGAAGATATTCAGGTTTGGAATATGAATTGATACGACCATCAAATGGGTATCTATCATTTTCCAGAAGCATCAGATTTATTGGAGAAAACCATCTAAAACAGCAGGAAAGAAATCACAATTAAGAGATGAACCCGACACACATAAGCAAGAAGGCACTTATAAAACAAGTAATGTGCAGAGAAAAAAACATGAGACGGCAGATACATGGACTTACGAAAGAAGATGCTTACGACCATATCAAAAAGTCTGAATAAAAACATCAAATTAACAAAGGCAAAAAAATTGGTCCATGTCTATAAAAAATGATCCATGTCTACTACAAATGGTCCATGTTTATTGTAAAGCAAACATTGAAGCTGTACATGAAAAATGGTCCATGTCAGTATCAAGGACAATCTACAGATTAGTCTACGTCCCTAAGAAATACCTATAAAACATATAGTAAACTAGAATTGAAAAAAAAAGCAGATGATAGACAACAGGAAGACGGATGGCCCACTTCTATGGAAATGTGTCATCTTTTATTTCAGTCTAGGCCGATAGACACTTTATTGGCTCAGGACTATGAAACAATATTGGAAGCATATGAAAAACTGGTCAATATCTTTTTGAGGGCAAACATTTATGGACAGCCCAAATAATGATCCATGTCTTTGTCAACAAAATTAAAGAGATACAAAAACAAAATAAGAGACAATTGATGGAACGCAATTTAGTCCACGTCCATGAAATTGAACAAAGACAAAAAAAAATCAAACATACCAAAAGAGCACAATGCAAACAACCGACGGAAGCACTAGACAAACCAAAATCACACAAACAAGCAAGAAAAGAACAACACTGTCAGCATGTATACGAGTTGTGGAAGCCATTGATATAACAATAAAATGATGAAAGGAAAAAATCGGCAAAAAATCAGTGGCAAAAAAAACATGGGGTTTACCCAGTATAAGAGAAAATTGAGATTAAAGCAAAATCAACACTGAAAATCAAAAACAAAACAAAAAAGAGAGGGCGATCTTGAAATTATGAGAAAAACCATCCACTCGCTATGTTAAACTCGAGAAATTAAAAAATAAAAAATGCACAGAGAGAACAAACCTCATGCAACAAGTACAGAAGAAAGAGAAGATTGAAGGGAAAAACCTACACAAACAACGTCTACACGTGGAAATACTAGAAAAACTATGATGGGATGAAGATTTCGGCAAATTGCAAGGCATAGCGATTCAGAGAGTTTATCCCGTATTTGGAGCACGAAGACACCCAATAAATTGTACGAAGGAACAAAATCAGTCGGATGAAACCAACAATAAATTAGGCATTGCAACACACAACAACAACAACAACAACAACGCTTAGACGTTTGAGTGCACACCTCGGATTATGGTACGCTTTTTTTCTTTTTCTAATTTTTCTGTTTAAACTAAAAAGTTAACTTTTATATTTGTTTGTAGGCTTCTTAAATTAGTCTAATAATTTTTGAAATATATACATATAATTTTAAATATTAGATTTTTGATTTTATTAATAATATTGAAATTAAAGTAAATTTTAAAAAAACCGTTCAATAATAGTCAAAAGTTTATGACCGCTTTTGACTAGTACACCTTGAATAGGATCTGGATTTGTGTCCATCTCAAACCAATCACCCAAATCCACTCAGAAACTGTTAAACTTGCCTATTTTCGCACCATTGCTAACCAGATTTATAATCAAAATCTGGTATATTTTCTTGTTGTGGTAAACGCAGTCTAACAAAATTCAAAATTTAAATAAATATTTGAATATTTTTGATTTTAGTTATTGCATTCCAAAATTAATAATTATATTTTCAGTTTTTATGCCAATTAGTTTTAAATTTTATTTTTTTAAAATGACATTAATTTCAATTTATAATTAATAAGATATAAATATTTATAATTATTTTTATTTTATAGTATAATAATAAATAGAGATAATTATTTACAATTTTTTTTTGTGTTAAGATTGTGAATGTAGGTAAATATCTTATGAACTCTGAAAATTTTATTTTATCATTTTTTGATAAAATAGAAATACAAAAAACTTCTGATCATTATTGATATGTGGAACAATCATGTAAATTACTAACTTTTAAAAACCCAAATTTATATAATTATATAAAAGATAAATATTTATGATTCTTTTTATTTTGTAAGTATTTAAGAGTCTTTTTATGTTAGGATTGTGAATAGATTTGGGGGAATTGCAAAAATGTCACTTAAAGGAAGACATTTTCATCATTGCCCTTATTTTTTGGATAATTTTAAAAATATGCTTTTCATTATGGAAAAAATGACCAAAATACTTTAGATTATTATTTTTTGTATTTCTTAAACTTTTTTCCCGCCAAAATTTTTTTTCTCCACTGTAAATTTTTTCTTTTCCGCAAAAAAAAACATTTTCCTGTCAAATTTTCTTCTTCAAAATTTTTCTAGAAAAAAATTTATAAGATAGTTTATAAAATTTCTTATATGAGAGCTTATAAAATTTATAAGTTTTTATAAGAGAGCTTATAAAATTTATAAGGTATCTTATAAATTTATAAGATGATTATAAATTTATAAGCTGTTTATAAAAATTTTATAAGGTGTTTCTAAAAATTTATAAGCTGTTTATAAAAATTTTATAAGGTGTTTCTAAAAATTTATAAGATATATATAAAAATTTATAGGTGTTTATAAAATTTTATAAGATGTTTATAAAAATTTATAAGGTATTTATAAAAAAATTTAAAGCTTTATAAATAAACTTATAAAAATTCTTGCAGAAAATTTTTTTTTGGCAAAAAAATAATTTTTTATATAAATTTTTTTCTTAAAATAATTTTTGGCCGAAAAGTTTATTTTTCTCAGGATTTTTTTTGTAAAAAAAATCAAAAAAAGTTTCATGGTATTTTTGTTATTTTTTATTAGTGAAAGATATTTTTGAAAAGTCAAATTTAAAGGACATTTAGTAAAAGGATACACTAAAAAGGGTATTTCTTAAAATTCCTCAATAAATTTTGCGAGAACTCATGGTAGAATTTTAGATGTTTATTTACGACTTGCTAGATTATTTCCTCCTGGTTCTCATCTTGGTCTTTCTTTCTGTAGTAAAACATTGTTCTCAGCTGTCCAATTACCGAGAGCTTCGAGATTGCCTTTTCAGCACTCCCCATCTTGATTGGAAGCTTTTACCCACAGGTCTTCTTCAGAAAACAGCTTCTCATTATTAGAGAGGTAATCGATGATTACTGCTTTACTCTCTTTCTTCCCAGTTCATTGTTCAGGTGAACTCGGTTCTTCTTGGGAAATAGAAGAATTTGGCTGCTAGTGCTGGGATCTCTAGTCATCTTGACGATGTTCTTAAGCAATTAGAGGAGTCTTGGCAAGAACTAGCAGAAATAAAGTCCTCTTTATCAGCAGTTCATGCTGATCTATCTAGAGTTACGTCAGAATTTGAGGAGAACGCTTAAAGTCTGATAAAGAGATTTCTGCTCTTAAGGACACCTCGAAGTCTGCTACCGACCTTCGAGATGTGGCTTTTCGGGTTGCCAAGAAGCATAAGGCCATGATTGCTTCTCTCCAAACTGACGCTAGCACTTTTAAAAGTAAGTTTTTCATGTCTCTGTTCCTTTGTGACTTTACTGTATTAACTTGTTTCAATCTAGCATCTCTGGATGAGCGCTTCAAAAGGATTTTAGATCATTTCGACTTCTTGGATTCCAGTCTGGATAATTGTTTGGCGTACACTGCGATGACTATTTATGACAACCTTCTGCAGTGTCTATAAAAGGATCAAGTCCCAATCAAACTTGAAATCCTCATGTTTGGTACTTCAAGTCTTGCAAAGACTAAGGCGGATGTTGACAATTAGGAAGTCGTGAATTTGAACCCTGACGAATTGATCCCTCTTTCTTTTGAGCTATGTGAGTCCTCTATCTTTGAGGAGGCGGCTCTGTCCTGGAATGAGATGTTGTCATTCAAGATAGACCCAATTAAGGTAGCTGATCCTATGACTAGAGATCATCCACATGTTAGTATTAAGGATTTTGAAATTGTCCATGTTTGGCGTACACTGCGATGACTATTTATGACAACCTTCTGCAGTGTCTATAAAAGGATCAAGTCCCAATCAAACTTGAAATCCTCATGTTTGGTACTTCATGTCTTTCAAAGACTAAGGCGGATGTCAACAATTAGGAAGTCGTGAATTTGAACCCTGACGAATTGATCCCTCTTTCTTTTGAGCTATGTGAGTCCTCTATCTTTGAGGAGGCGGCTCTGTCCTGGAATGAGATGTTGTCATTCAAGATAGACCCAATTAAGGTAGCTGATCCTATGACTAGAGATCATCCACATGTTAGTATTAAGGATTTTGAAATTGTCCATGTTTGGCGTACACTGCGATGACTATTTATGACAACCTTCTGCAGTGTCTATAAAAGGATCAAGTCCCAATCAAACTTGAAATCCTCATGTTTGGTACTTCATGTCTTTCAAAGACTAAGGCGGATGTCAACAATTAGGAAGTCGTGAATTTGAACCCTGACGAATTGATCCCTCTTTCTTTTGAGCTATGTGAGTCCTCTATCTTTGAGGAGGCGGCTCTGTCCTGGAATGAGGTGTTGTCATTCAAGATAGACCCGATTAAGGTAGCTGATCCTATGACTAGGGATCATCCACATGTTAGTATTAAGGATTTTGAAATTGTCCATGTTCTAATTCGGAGTTTCAACAGGCATGGTTCAAATAAAGATATTATTTTTTTAAAGATTGCCAAAATAGACGACTCAACTGATAAGGAAAAAGCCATTGTCGGGACAGCTGGGACTAGCGCCACAGACTAATCCTCCTTCTTCTTTTTTTGTTTTAATTTAAATACAATGTAATTTTTCCTCCCATGTGAGGAGTTTGTAAAACATCGATGCTCATCTCTTTTTATATATTGCTTGCTTATTATTGTTGATTTTTTTTGTCAAAAGTTTCAAATTTTATAGGATTTGTGATTTTGGGTCTTTGGCTTTGACTGAACTTAATTGACTCATCTTATAATGATGCGAGGTTTAAAGTTTCATACGAGATTTGAAGACTCGGCAGGGCTTAGACCTGGCATAATAGAAGCGAGACTTTAGGGACTCGGCAAAATTTTGACTCGGCTTTAAAATAGGAGTAAGACTTTAGGGATTTGGCAAGATTTGACTCGACTTTTAGGAGCAAGACTTTAGGGACTCGACGAGATTTAGACTCGGCTTAAATACGAGTGAGACTTTAGGGACTCGGCAAAATTTAGACTCGACTTAAAATGTGGATAAGTTTTGTCTTTTCCAAAGGCCACTTTGTAATTTGGTTCTTATAAGTTTTCCGAGATTGAGTTTGGTTAGTTTAGAACTCGGTTTTAAAGATAAAGATTGGGCCTTAGTCAGAGATATTTGAGACTTAGAATCGATGATATTAAGTTTTGCGAGATTGAGCTCGGCGAGTTTAGAACTTGACATTTGAGATAAGGACTAGGCCTTAGTCTAAGATTTTCTAATAGACTCGGTGAAGTTTCTGTGACTTGGACAAGTTTTTCATTGGGATGATTCGCCTTTGGATGGGATCTGTTGTGGACGTAAGAGCTGCTAGCGCATCGAAAGATGTGTTCACGGACCTTGAGATTTTGTTGATCCTAAATCTCAAGTCTTTGGTCAACTCCTTAACCACGTGAAGATAAGCTTCCATTCAATCATTCTTCGTGTCATAACCTCTGTTTACCTAGTTAACAACAAGTTGGCAGTCGCAATAGCAATCGATGTCGATAGCTCTGATTTCCTTAGCCTTTTTAATTCCCGCAATTAGAGCCTCGTACTCTGCCTCGTTATTTGAAGCTGTGAATACAAGTCAGAATGACTGTTCTAAGACTTTTCTCGTAGGGCTCTCTAGTCAGATGCCTACTCCTGAGCCATGTTGTGATGAAAAACCATCCACATATATCTTCCATGTTTGATCTTTGACCGACTTTAGAGGTTCTAGATCCAAAGATAGCTCGAATAGGAAATTGGTTAAAACTTGTGACTTTGCACTTGTGCGTTCTTTGAACTCGATGTCATGCTCGCTCAATTCGACTGCCCATTTTGTTAGTCGCCGTGACTGGTTAGGACTATGCAATATAGTTTGTAGTGGATCAGTCGTTAACCCTATAACGGTATAAGACTGGAAGTAAGGTCGCAACTTCCTTGCTGAAGTAACTGTTGATGCTAAGACTCAGCACTCGTAATAATCGTGGAACCTTGAATCGAATACTTTATTGAACGAAAATGGATTACAAACAAAGGTCGAATAATTCTCTTGCTTAACTCACAAGCTCTAGGGTTTTCTCTCTCTCTTTTTCTCTGTCCTCTTTCCAGATTATTGACTATTATTTATAGGCTTTTAGATCTAGGGTTTCGAGGAATATTCTCTCGTGATTTCCTAAGATTTCCGGCGAGCATGGAGAAGGTTGGTTGCTCGCTTAGTCGGCTGAGCTTTTCGTGCTCGCCCCCAAAGATGTTATGCGGCTCGCCTAATCTCCTGCTCGGCCCATCTTCTCTAATCCATTACTATTGGGCCTCTTAAGGATTTTGGGCCTGGTACCAACAAGAGCCTCCCAGCTTTTGAAGCGGCTTAGTCGGTTCAGAAGCGTATCGTGTTGGAAGTTTTTCCTTTTCCTTTGATAAGCTCATATCTTCGAGAATCTAGGTTTTCCATGCTTGATTTGCTTCTGTTCCCTCTTCTATTTATACCGGTCCTTTGCCTTCCTTCTTTTGTATCTCTAAGTGACTTTTGCAAGGATGTCTTCTACAGACTACGTAAGCAAAGACGCTAAGACCAATGGTTCTCATTCTCTCTGTGTTCCTAG